>MU213752.1:5461-22730 GCA_018584345.1 Thuja plicata
TATGAGTTTTATGCTATTTTAAATATCAACACACTCCTCTTTTTGCCCATATTTTAGTGTTCCATTTATCCTATATCATTTTAATTTGATCTGTGGTTCTACTTTACTTCCAATGCACTCAATTGCCAACTTAATATTAGGGACCTATCATCCAGCTTCTCTAAAAATTGAGGCCTATTGTTGGGAGTATGTAGCTTAGCCACATGGTCTAATTCTTTTTAGTCAAATTTTTCAGAGAGTAACGTGTTGACCTAAATATCATCAGATCTTGTATCAAAATTGGGATGTGACTATTGTAAGTCATCCAAAATGCAAGAACACCTTAAGAACCCTATATAAGGCATCACTCCCAGTTTATTTCATCATATCTCATTCAAAATTTTCATCTCAAGAGCATATTAAAAAAAGACTTCTCAAAAGAACAACTTAGTTGTCCCTTAATATAATGGTGTTTGAAAATGTTTTCTAATTTGCATTATCATGCTAAATAATCCATTTCCCTCCATCATACTTCTATATATGTCCTTGACCAAAAGATCAATCAGGGTACTTAAAGAAAGAAGCCAATCTATTCTTTAGAAAGGTAATCACTTTTCAACATAGAATTATAATTTTCTTGATATGGTCGTGCAAACACTATAGTGAACAAGGGCTGCCCGCAACTGGAGTCCCTGCCTTAAGTAGGGGAGTAGCAAGGAGCTATCATTTGGTGTAGCATTTCCTAGAACAGTGATTGAGACCAGGGGATTCATTTTTGAGCTTGCACAAAGGCAGGGAAGGTGGAGGAAAAGCCACAAAAAACAAAAGAAGAGCTAAGGATGCACTAGGGAGTATACCGATTGTTCTTGGAAAGGGGAGTTTTCTGAGAATAGTTAAAATGTTGAAAGTGATGAGATGTTATTTCAGAGCTAACTGTTTAACACAACATGAACTACAATGTATGTGACTAGTTCTAAAAGTATATTCTACTGCTCTGCCCTTGCCATGGTACTGATTTGAAGTATTGGTCACTGTATTTAAATGGAAGTATTTGTTGATTTCAAGTGGTCACTATATATTTCAATGGAAATATTTGACTATGATGATAGTCTATAATGCACTAATGCTTTGGAACTTGCTTCAACCAATCTAGCACTATTTCCCTTTTAGCATAGTGACCATTCCACTATTGTTATGTCTTTTCTATTGAGATTGATTGTGCTTTCATTTTTCAGACTTTGAATGAGAATGGACTCCATATAAATTTCCATATCCATTACTTTCTATGTATTGTTACTAGGTTACAACCTTTCTTCAAGAGTGTATACCGAGTTGTGCTTGGTGTATATAACTTCTTATTAGTCTCCTTGCATTGTTCTTTCACTGGTCTATTCATTTTTGTACCCATTTTCTATCCAATTTTTTTTTTCTTCTTATAGTTCATCACCACTTCACTTGTTTTTTCCTCTTGCATTTTATCAACGCTTATTTTAAATTTGAGTTTAACATGGTCTATTTGAGCAATTTTATTTTCTATTCTGACTCTCTATGTTTTAGACATCTACTGAAGTCAATATCTTCTTTGTTGAGCGTCCCTCATTCAATATCCTAGCTCTTCCTTTTTATTCCCTAAAATTCTTGAGCCTCTAGTTTATGACCATATTGAGGCATATATTTCTTACGAAATTAGTCCCTTTTTTAGTTTGATGAGTACATCATTTTCTATGTTTGGGTATACTCCGGTGTATCAAAAAATAAGTTTTATTTCAACTTTTGGAAAAGTAGTATAATTTCATTAAACTTGATTATATATAAAGAGAAAGTTTACAAAATAGAGTAAAAAACATTGCAAATTCAAAATGAGTTGTCTTTCTACCTACTAATTAGAATCGAGAAAATAGAGATTCCTAACCCAATATCTTAAATTTTACATAAAACCATAGATTTGCAGAATAATAATCATACTATAGCTCCGAGAACCAAGTCTAAAACAAAATGACGAATGTAGGAAAATATACATAAAAGAACATATTACAATGCCAAACAAAATGACGAATATAGGAAAATATACATAAAAGAGCATATTACAATGCCAACAAGGAAAAGTGCTAAGAAGACTAGAAGAAGATAGGAAAAGTGCTAAGAAGACTAGAAGAAGAGAGGAAAAAGATAGTTATTATTTGAACTGTTGAAAAGATATAGAGTCATCATGCGCTACTCTATCAACGTTATCTTGAGTATGAATATTTAAATGTTGGTGACAAAATGTCCTTCCATCAATTGCCTCCTCTACTGTGGATTTTGAATCACCAATAATACATGGTGACACTCGCTAGTAAGGGGAAAATGGAAAATAAAATACTTACCCTAAAGCAAAAACTTCAGATTCAGCTATATCTTTCCTTCTAAGGATTTTTTGCCACATATTTCTAGTTTTTGGCGTTGCGGTTTCCATCAAGAAAGATATTACCTATTTTAATATCGTGGCGTGCAATTTTTGTCAAAATTTTCATGAAGATAAGAAAGACTTCGAGCTACTCCCACGATATTTCTCCTGTCTATTCAAACTTTTGGGAATTTTTGAGTAATGGGAAACAGGGAGAGAAGAGAATTCAAAAGGTGTGTAAGAGGTTTTGGAAAGCACTGCAACTACCATTCAACATAACATTGGGGGAAAAATAAAATTTGAGTTTTTCCAAAAAGAGACCCAGCCCCAAAATCGCTCAGCTGCATTTCCACACAAAACAAGACATTAAATAGAAATAATAGCATAATTATTCAGATCTTGCTTATGAAAAAAATTTCAAGTTATTCGGCACTGAAACCATAAAACAAAATGTAAATTTGTCATCACTAACTCTATAAATTCCATAATCCTAAGACCCTAAGTTTTCTCTAACCACCAATGGTCGGCTACACACAAAGGAACATTTCCCATCTCTTTCAAAGCATAATTCACAATATTCTTCAAAATTGCTGCCTCAGCCCTAAATCGTTTGAGGCAAAAACAAAAGTTACACATTTAAATAGAGCACACCTTCACTACTTATGTCAAAATAGAACAGATGCAAAGCCAAAAAAATGCAATGAAATACTTGACTGTCAAAGAAATAGAGAAAATAATACATACTCACTATTGTTGACCTTGTAGCCAACATGGAATGAAATGTTGTCGAGTGCATCTTTCCACTCGTTAATTTTACCTGGGTGTATCTGCCTTTTCTTTTCATGCTCCGACAATGCATCGGCATACATTCCTTTTCCCTGTTGTACATATCTAAGATTAGAGGGATCAACATGATAGAAAATGGGAATAATTTTTGCACCTATTTTGAGCATGAAGGATAGCTCAGATAAACACCATGGCGATTGGGCATATTTGTGAGGAAAAATGGCAATATGAAGGGAGGCACTAGCCATTGCTACTTCTATCTTTGTAGGAATCACATCGCCAGGCTCAATTGCTTCTACATCGAGGAAAGCTCAAAATCCCATGTCGTCAAGTGTGTCATGAATTTCCCTGGTGATAGTGTGTTTCACATCACTTTCGCGATGGTTAATAAATATCTGCCAGGGCTCCATAGCCATCGACGAAGAGAATGGTGCGAGCTAGTAAAAAGCATGTTGTGGTGCAGTCTGATCATGCTTGGCTTTGTTGAGTGGAGCGATCCATGACTCTTCCTCCTGCAGGCCAAATTGATCCATCGGCATAAATTTTCCTTTGGTTCCAGATATGGAGGGACAGAGTGTAGAGCTAATCTTTACAGACATTGCATGCATTGGAAACCACGATAGCCAAGGTTTTAATCCTAGGATTTACGCTCATAGGTAATTGAAAATGTAATTATTCCAACTCTAAAAACAAGAATTAAAACTTCAAAACCTACATCAATAACATTAAAGTGAATTTATCCTAAAGTATGCATATACAAATAACGACGTGACAAGAAACAATGGACAGAAATTGCAGAAGCGGGAAAAAATAGCAAACATTTCTTGTAAAAACAAGAGGTCAGCATTCCTCCCTCTTTAGCAGTTGTAGACTGAGAGTAATGGAATGAAGTATTACCTTCCACTGTCATGAGTAGCGCACAAAAGCAAGCCGCAAAGGAAAAGAGGAATTCGTTGTCCAACAATGCCAATGCGAGTAAATCTACACAATTTTAATGAAAATAGTGTACCCCAATCTATCCACAGCTCTGTGAAAGAAGTTGTTTATCTGCATGCAGAGTGGGACTAGCAAAAATCAGTCCTGCTCCATTACCGCTCTGAGCTCCAACCCCATTGAAGAACATAGTACAAATATTTTCTGTATTAAACTCGGGTTTCCCCACCTGTCTTGCATGCATGTGAAATGTAGAAACATAGACAAGGCACATGTCGCCATCCATTGCCACCACCTGCCATGACTCTCCAAGATCTATATGTGTGTGTGTGTTAAAAGACTTACAAATAAATCTGAAACCTACACACCACATTTTTAAATCAAGTCCATTATTTCAATTGATTGTTAAAAATATGTATAGAAGCATATTTCAAACAATAACTCTAGAGAATTTGTCATTATTAGTAATAAAATTTGTAAAATAAAGAAAAACCTAGAAAAATAGATTCTATACACAAGAAGATATAACAATATAATATGGGTAAAAGCACAAAGTTGTGTCGCGCTTCAGGACCACTTATTAGCACAGGTAAATTTGAGTATTTCTAAATAAAAATGAATTATTGTCAAACATATGGTCTAGCTAGATTCATTCTAGCTAAGCTAGATAAGTGGTTAAACTTTTCCAATTGGAAGTGTCTACTAAATGCATGTTTTATACCAATTACCAAAGAAATAAAATTATTTTAAAAAATTGATGTTTCAATAACCTCTACTCTTTTTAATGATATTTTAAAAATATATAAAAATACCCTTTTGTAGAGCTCAAAGTCAAGCTTATTTTCATATAAAGTTGATAGTATTTTGATTAGATCTAATATATTATAATTTCAAAATATAACAACTAGGTATTTTAACATTTGAGAAGATGTTGCTTCAAATAAATAAAAAAATAGTAAATCATATCAAAAACATTAAAATTTATATTTAACACTAGAGGAGAGAGTCCTCTTCAAGAATATGTAATTTTTTTTTTAATGGTGTAGATTTGATAGGGAAAATTTGGTGGGAGATGAAAACTGTCGATTTCAGATAAGTTCAACTTTGAGTAGTTATAACGGAGAAAACATACATATACTTGTTTGGTGAGAACTAGACCCTAGATTTTCAACAATTTTCAACAATTGAAAAATGGACTTCAAAAATTAAAAAACTATGTCAATTTTTGTTCGAAAAAATTTTTAAAAAAGTATAGGCATAAAATTCATTCATTTTTACACATTTCATCAGTTTACATCATCCTCAAATTCTAAATACATATGCCACTTTTTATGTTGTTAAAGTTAAACAGTTTGCATGTTGTGGTCCTTTTCCTTTATAAAAGTGTGACACAACTTTGTACTTTTACCCATACATCATATTATAAATATCTCTATATTACAAAAAAAATAGAAAATAAAAATAATGTATCTTCTATGCACAAATTAAATTGTACATTCAAACATATTAACTTACAAATAATTTTCTCACCTCCTTCTAATGCAAGTGCTAGTATTTCATATCAATAAAAAATACTCCCTACCACTACCTTTAATATTGATGGCGATGTCATCATTATCTTCTTTCTCTATAAGTTCATATGTGCTTTGAGCTTTAACCAAATGGAAGGTGGTTTATTGAGGGCTGTCATCGATATTATTTAGTGATGATGATGTCATCATCATCTTTTTCTCTATGATTTCACTTGTGCTTTGAACTTCAACTAAATGGATGGTGATTTATTGGGCCCTATATTATTTAGGCTAGTGGTAGACTTTAGAAAATGTTAAAATGAATTTATTTAATACTGATGACGATGTCATCATTATCTTTTTTCTCTATGAGTTCACCTGTGCTTTGAACTTTAACAAAATAGAAGAAGTTTTTTTTGTGTCTAGCATACATGCAGTGTTGTTGGTGGTTGTTGGGTGTCTCAAGAGGTTGTGCTTTATTTTTCTCATGCCCTTCTTGCCCCCTCCCCCCAGGCCCCTTCCTATCACCGTCCTCGGTTCTTTCTTCCTTGTTGTATTTTTGTAGGTGTTATTTCGTTCTTGGTGTATGAAGTTTTGGGTGTGGTTGGGTGTGAGTGTTTTAAGTGGACAAACTTTGATGTGCTCTCTCTCTCTCTCTCTCTACTCACTACCTTATGCCCTATAGTCAGGCTTTGTAATAGGTGTTTAGCTCTTGGTTGTAGGGTTGTGGGGCGTGGAAGGATGTGAGTATTTTAAAGGTGTGTTTTATCATGGTCATTGCCTTCTGGCTTCTCTCCCTATTCTACAAGGCCTTTGCCTTGTCTTCTCTTTCTGGTGCAGGTGGCGGTTGGTTCTTTGTTGTAGTGTTTGTGGTGAAGATTGGGTGTGAGTGTTTTGAGTGGTTGAGCTTTGATGTACTCGTCCTCTCTTTTCTCATTTCACTGTGCTAGGCCACCTCTACTTTGTTAGTTTCTTCTTTTTGGATTGTGTTTCCTATTAAGGTGGATAGAGCTCCTATGGAGGTGGATTTCTATGTGGCCAAAAAGATGTGGCTACTCCTTGGATGGCATTCTCATATGTTGGCTTCTATTGAGGTGGAGTGTTGTAGTGCAAGTGAAGTTCTTCCCAAGAGTATGTGGTTTTTGGTGAAGGTTGGGGGAGCCTTTCAAAACCCCTTGTATGTCACTCTTATGTGTGGCTCTAGGGCACTTGGTTGTCTTATGACAAATATCTATGTTTCTGGTTATGAGATCCATGTAAAAGTCAAGAGGTTATGGGTGCTTGGAAAAATTCATGTTTAATTGTTATTAAGGTTAAGGGAGCCAAAAGGCCAGTCTTGCACTTTGAGTTGTAAAGCTTCAACTTGTTATTTCAGCTTTTGTTGTATATAATGATACATGTTAAGACTGTTGTTTCTATATTGCTGGTTAATTGTTGTTAAAAAATGTTTTACTCTATACAACTGATTGTTTATGTTTAATTCCAAATCCATCTTAAAATCTATTTGTAACCTATTTTCCCTAATAAAAAAATATTACAATTCAACATTTCACCAAACTATTACCTAAATAGCTCATCCCAATTCAAACATTTCACACCATCCTTCAAGAAACCAATACCGTGACGTACGAGAACAAGAAATATGAATTCGTAGATGCTTCCCATCTGGTTGCATCCACGGACAATAATAACTCCCCACTGACACATATTTCTCTCTCTCGTAGGTGTTCATATGGCGTTGTAAATGCAAGCGGTGAGTAAAAGTCAGTACCATAGTTGTTGAATCGTTCACAATTAATGTTTTGATCTATAAATTCAATATTTTGTTCATTCGCAGGAAAGGTTGTTTATCTTAATATTTCGAGTAAACAACTAGGAAGGTTTTCGTGTCTATTTGCTTCCTCAATGGATTTGTAGTACTTAGTAATATTCTGAGTGTATTTCGCTGGTCCTGGTGGTGCAAAAGCTTGACAATGCTAATGGATGAAGTGGCTGTGCATTTTAGTGAGTCTGACGAACTGATTACGATCATATTCGTAAAGTTTCAACAGAATTTGGGTGTGAACCCCTCCCACCAACCCCAACAATGGTAATATTGTCATTCTGTGTAACCCAAATAGCAGCGACCCATCTCAGGTTAGTGTTTGACTTGATTCAACATTCCCTGGCTATATTCAAACGTTAACATTATTTTTTATTTTAATACTATTTCGATTTTAATATTGATTTTCAAAAAAAATTTATAATAAGTGTTAAGTGTTTCATTCATTCTCATTTTGAAAGTTATGTTTTAGAATTTAATGTTATATTTTAGGATTTAGAGTTTTGCTACTAGTTTGTATTTACTACATTAAAAATGTAGCTGTTATAATAGTTATTATGCTTGTTAGTTTGTATTTGATTTGTATTTGTTGGAGCAAAATTGTTTGTTATTTAGGGGAAGTGTACTGATAGTCATTATAGAAATAACTAACTTTGTGATTCTATAGATCTTAAACTATATATTGGATTTAGACGATTTTTTTTCCCTATGTGATTGGGCTCCTCATAGCTATTGTTCTAGCTTCTCAGTAACCCTATAGAACCTATTAAGTGCTGAAAGGTTAAAAAATGGTCATCTAAAAGTGTTACCCGTAAAATGGCTACCATGGCGGGTTCACTTAGACAGCCAAAAGTTTGCACAATGGATCCAATACTTTTGGACAAATATCTGAGAATAATCCTGCAACTTTACAACATTGATATTAATAAACTTGTACTAAGACAACTGTTAACTTTAAACTCATAGCTAATTTTCCAATAGACTTTTAATTTGCAAAATTAATATGAAATAACTGAAATATAGATAACTGATAACAATTATTTTGTTTCTATATAATTTATTTTTAAAAGTTTGCCAATAAAGAAACAATATTTTGAGTTGGGTGACGTTTCCATTGTTGTGGTGCAAGAGGAAACAATGGAGCGTCGATGGAGTATTGAGGGTATAAGAAGTTCCTGTAACTCTACTATTATTCAGCACATTGATAAGAACTCCTTCGAAGCTATAAAAGCTGTGGACAAGGATGGAGCTGTTCAATTTGAGGAATTTACCTATACTGTGGACGATGAAGCCTTGGAATATTTCACGTCAAAGGTCATGAGCACGTAGGGTTCTCACCTCGTATTTGCTTGTGGATAAAGTTAAATCGCTGGTGGCACGTTGTCTTTCTTTTATCTCTCTCTTGTACGTGTAGTTATTGATTCAGTGAAATGAATCGAAATAGTCTATGAATTCAAGTGCCTAACACATAATTCTATTAGAGTCCTTAAGGATACGGTTATCCTTCAAATGTAGGGTTATTAGAAAATACAACAGATTTTAACAAAAAATTTAGCATTTGTTCTTTATGATCTGCATATTTTGTGGTGGAAAACCACAAAAAAATTACAAAAAATAACAGTATGTTTTCTCAAATCTGAAAAAAAAAAAGTTTGACTCTTTTTTGTCTTTGGTGCATTCTACATGGAGATTAGCCACTGCCAAATTATAATGGTGTTATTGACATTGTTATTATCTATATCCGGATTCCAAAGGCCATTCACAACTTTGGAGGAAGGGTAAATGGTCTTGGAAAAATAGCAGGAGTTGTAGCTAATTTTATGTATTTATAGATCTTAAATTATAAATTGGATTTGATGATTTTTTGTTATTGTTTCTGTATGTGACTTAATTGTTATTATTATGTGTAGTAACTAGACACACTCTAGGATTTGTAAGGGTCACAAAGTGGTTGTTTCAAATTGTGGCATGAAACTTTCTAAAGATGCCCCAATAACCTTGCACTATAGCCACCTCAAAAATTAATGTTATCAATTTTCCAGAGTCCATGTTAATATCATTCAATTGCTTCTAGATTTGATTGTGTAACCCATTTTTTTCATCAATATTACACTCAATGATCAATCATCATGATGAATATAAGAGAATTCCATGATGTATAGAATGAGGTGGTCTTGTCTAAGTGCGCAACTTACACTCTTACACATCATGACATTCTATATTCATCTTAATGAATGAGTGCCAATACTCATGCACAAATGTCCTAGTAGTCTTAAAAATTATTCATTACTAGAGGTACCAGTGGACCCCTATTGGTACATGATATATTTATTAATAGAATTTTAGTTATCTTTTTTTTTTGTTTAATTAAGAAGATGTGCATGAAATGGTACTCTTTTCTTTGTTTCTTTGAAAGAATGGTAATTGTTACTCTTCTGAAAGAATGGTAGTTGATCTTAATATTTTTGAGTAAACAAAATTAAAAGCTTTTTAATTGCACTTATAAATCTATTAGAGCAACAGAATCTGGAGTTGATTTATTTTTTAAAGAGAAATGAAGGAGAAATTGCATTTGATTGTATTTGTCTTAGTAATGATATTGATTTTTTAATTTTTCTTTTTTAAAATACATGAAATTGAATAACTTTTACAGCTCACTGTGATTTGTAAGTTCCTAAAGAGAAATTGAATTTGTTCTTAATTGTATTGATAAAGATATTGATTGTTTTACTTTTGTTTTCTAAAATCTACAGAATTCTGAGTGTTTTTTCCTGGCCGCTATGATTTTAAAGTCTCAAAAGAGAAACTGAATTTGTTATTAATTGTCTTAATAATGACATTGATTGTTTCATTTTTTTTAAAAATCTATGAAATTCTAAATAACTTTTCCTAGTCATGATTTTAATGTCTTTTCCTGGTCACTGATTTTAATGTTGGGAAGAAAAATTGAATCTAATTTTAATTGTCTTAGTAATGATATTGATTGTTTTACTTTTGTTTTTTAAAATCTATAGAAATCTGAATAACTTGTCTTGGTGTGTGATTTTAAAGTTTAGAAAGAGAAACTGAATTTGTTATTAATTGCCTTATAATGATATTAGTTTTTCTTTTTTATTTTCTAAAATCTATAAAATCCTCAAGAACTTTTCTTGATCTGTGATTTTTAAGTTTTGAAAGAGAATCTGAATTTATTATTAATTGTCTTAAAAATGATATTGATTTTTTCATTTTTATTTTCTAAAATCTTATAGAATTTCAAATAAATTTTACCTTCATTTTTATTTTAAAGTTATTGAATTTATTTTCAATTGTCTTAATAATGATATTGATGTTTTCATTTTTCTTTTCTAAAACCTATGAAATTATGAATAACTTTTAGTGATCACTGTGATATTAGAGTTGGGAAAGAGAAATTGAATTTATTCTTAATTGTCTTAACAATGATATTGACTTTTTTGACTGTAATTTTAAAGTATAAAAAGAAAAACTGAATTTATTAGCAATTGTCTTAATAAAGATATTGCTTTTTTCATTTTTCTTTTTTAACATGTATGAAATTCTGAATAACTTTTGTAATCACTGTAATTTTAAAGTTAGAAAGAAAAATTAAATTTGTAAATAATTGTCTTAATAATTATATTTATTTTTTATTTTTGTTTTCCAAAATCTATAGATTTCTAAATATCTTTTCATGATCACTGTGATTATAATTTAAAGTACCAATAAAATTTAGTGTTTTTCAAATAACACTAAATAACATATTAAGTTTAGAGAATATTAGTCATTTCTGAATGTTTAACATTATTAACCTAGAAATCAGTACGTAATATATATGATTTAAGACACTTGCTCGGTGAATAGTGATATATCGTCATTGTGTATGTAAGGAAGCAAAGGTGTGCGGAAACGCTTCCTACGCTAATCTTGAGAGGACGATTATGCAACTTTCAACTTAAACATTGCAAAGATCTCAAGAAATGCATAATAAAGCATAAACAAAATAAAAATGAACACATAACACAGTGATTACCGTAGGGAAACCCTTCCGGGAGAAAAACCCCACCCTCCAAAACCCGCACAATGTATTATCAAATCAAGATGATTACAATACACTTGCAATGCAAGTTCTTACAGGAGCACATCACCACAACTCAAACTCAGAGAGACTCCTTCTAGCATCCAGTCTTGCAAAAACTCAATGAATCAAACACCTCCCCAAGCCCTCCTATAGTGATTTTACAACCTGGAAACCACTTGTGGTTTTACAAAACCATGGGCTTAACCACCATGCCACATGGTGCCCATTTTTAACATTTACATTTCCAAGATAGAAAAGCAACCAAGTTAAAATAGTAATCCCGTCCATAATTTTGTCCTCTAGTTTAGACCCCCATAAAAGTCATAAAACAAACTAACTATGCTCTAAAAATGGCCCTCCTATATTCTACTATGGACAAGGCACCTTTTGACAACTCATACACCTTTTTCCAATGCATAAACATGTGGAAAACTGCCACAAACAAATTCTGTATTTTTCCTGGAAAAAGCTTGCAAGGTTGAGACACATGTTTCTCAACAGTGTACCACAAAAAAGAAAGCAGAGATGCACATCAGTTTAGGGCCCGTTTGGGGGATGGATAATGCCAAATTTCATGTTTAGGTCCATGAATAAAAATGGAATTGGAATTACGAAATTCTCATTTTGGGGGTAAAATGGGAATATCATCTTCCACCTAAATAGGTGGAATTAGAATTTCAATTCCAATTCCAATTTTTAATAAAGCAAATTTAATATCTCGTCGAATCCGTGACATGATAGATTGTGTAAATGTGTGTATGTGTGTATATGTGCGTATATATGTATATAGATAAAAATATATGTATATGTACGTATGTGTGTATATATACACAAATGTGTGTGTGTGTGTGTCTATATGTGTATATATATATAAATGTGTGTATATGTGTATATGTGTATATGTGTGAATATGTGTATATGTGTATATGTGTAGATATGTATATATACATAAATATGTGTATATGTGTAAATATGTATATATACACAAATATATATATATACAAATGTGTGTATATGTGTATATGTGTCCTATGTGTGTGTATACAAATGCATGTGTATGTATACAAATGCATGTGTATGTGTGCATATATACACACATACACACCGTATTCAAAAAAATTAAGAAATAAACAATTGAAATTATTTATGCATCTTCTCAGTCATCTTCAGGGTGAACCAAACAGGTCAAGCTCATATTCTGGAAATCATTTATAGGATATGTATCTTCCAGAATTGTAGCATCTTCCAGAATTGACCATATCCAGCATTTGGTATTCCAACACCCAAACGGGCCGTTTGTCTCAATTCTCTATTTAGTGATCAGTTTCAGTCTTAGTGCTTACTTAATGAAAACACTTTCTTCCTTTTGATAGTGAAAAAACTTGTCTGCAGTCAATGGCAGATTAGTGTGTCTCAATTCTTTTCTTAGACACTAGTGTAAATCTGTATAATGCCCATATCCGCAAATATGAAGTAACAAGATTAGACACTCCTTGCCTGACAGCAATGAAATGATGATAAGCGACATGATAAATGTCGAGCGTGGACTTTCCAAAATGTTGAAACTGGACGTTTCATGTGAACCAACAATTTTGGCTCTAGCCGGTGGCTGGGGGTGAGAAATCAATTCGGAGATTTTTCTTATTTATTTTTAATTGGTCATTTATTCACATTAAAAATGGTGCAAAAAACAACACTTAGAGAATTCAAATTTGAAATTGATTTAAAACATCAAGAGAAAAGGAAAAAATAAGTGATCAAAAGTATTTTTAAATTGTCTATTCAACTTGCAACTGTATTTTGTGATCTACACTAAGGTATTGTTGTTTATTACTATATGCAAGCCAAGTTGCATGTGGTCGCACAAAATCTGGAAACAATTTTTTTCTAAATCTATATTGTGTTAAGTGTTGTGTCTTGGTGAATGGTACGATCTTTGGGATATTCTTTGTGGTTGTTATATAACCTTTTGGAAAGGCTCCGTTCATTTAAATTTGAGTACCCAATTAATAAGTCGTGCCCTTCTCTTTGTTTTTGCCTTTGTCTTGGCTAGTTGTTGTCACTTATGATGCATTGTCACTTATGATGCAGCGGTGAACCACTTTGAACCTCTTTGAACCTCGGTTCGAAGTAGTTCAAAGAGGTTCAAAGGAAATACCAACAAATCTAAGGATTGGTGTGCCAACTGATGAGGCGGGTGACGTACCATGTCAGTAAAGTAATCATCAGGGTAATGATACAGTCAGCCTCGAGGAGATGGTAACCACGGGGGAAATCTGAGGTGGCAACATGCGTTAATGCATATTTTATCTCAGCACGAGTGATGTAGTGGCATTAAATGAAGATTAATGATGATTTAGACAGTTTTATGAAGCGAAGCAGTAGCCAAATGTCACATCATTGCATTTACCCCACTCTAAACTTCATGCCCTAATTAATGATCATCTTTTTAGTCATACTCCACGGCATGTGAATCTTGTTAAATACATCATTACACTTATTTCTTTTCAGAGCGAGATTGTGGAGTCTCGCCTGCAAAAGACAGAGATTTTTGTTTCCCTAAATCGACAAAGCACAGGTAAATGTTGCAAAGCCTCCTTTTATTTCTTGTTTTTTGCATGGTAGTGTGATTTCAAAGGATTGCAGTTCTTTTGTTTGTTTTGGGGAAGGAAAATGAAGTCCAACATGCATTTCTTTGGACTGTATGTCAGGCACTTGTACAAACACACCTACTTCCAATCAAATTTAAATAGTATGATGATGAGTTAGATGAATATAAACTTGTTACTTTAGAAATACTCATAGAACCATTAAGAGGAGGAGAAACACATTGCTACTACTTGATTTCCACTAATTATGTTACCAACATATTAATCATCTTTGCCTTTTCTTTCCTCAAGAGAATTCAAGAGTACCCAATCATACCCTTCACCTAATATGCATGATTCTTTTTTGTTCCTAGTAAAGATAACAATATATTCCACTACCATGATTACCTACATAATTGATTTCATTTCACAACATAAAGGTTCATCTCTATAATGATAACTATTCAATCCTATTCCACTTGCACTCAAAATTCCTATACTATAGACAACCAGCCATCAATATTACCATAAAAATGATGATTATCATGCACACCTAAGCCAAATTCATTTTCATAATTCTGATTGATAGTTTTATCTATTCATGAGGCATCTAGAAAATACACATCTAAAGTGCAAATATTTACTTCAAAATTTAAGATAGAGAATTAAATACCAACTCCAAGAGAAAATACTTGGATGTTAGTATGTTCTTACCTTAGTCTTTCTTGATTAATTTTGAACCTATTAACATGGAATGCAGAAATGATATAAATTTTCAATTTACAGGAATAAAACACTTCTTTTAACCCAAACGTAAATGGTAAAACCTTGGGGACATAGGTCCTTTACCCAAGTGTTTTCTAATTAGGCACATATGAATCTTACTAAAGGTATAATTGTCATATTGTTTTTCCTAAGAAAATTTTAGTCCTTCAAAACTTATTCTGAGAGAGAGAGAGAGAGAGAGAGAGAGAGATTTGTTCTTTCCTTTCAATTCCTTACTTCAAGAAAGGTAGAGAAGAGAGAGGTATTCTATATAAATAAAAATAATAATATTTTTTCGATTACTTGATTTTTTTCTAAGCTTATCTCAACATTGCAAACACATTTTTTGATGCGTACATTATAATTTTCTCCTTCTACTAGTCGTGAAAGTATAAGGAAGAGACAACAAACATTAAAACTCTAACCTCAACATGACACCAAACTTTCAATGTTTACATACATATGAACCAACACAATATACTTTTAATCTGGAAACAAAGTATTACTATTTGAGTGCTACCTTAATCACTTCTTAATTCAGTTCTTCAATCCAAATGAACTCTTGTCTCTTTCACAATCACAAGGCATATTGTTGATAGTTACTTAAAATATCACGTCTATGAAATTTAATTAGTATAATTTATAGAGGAAATAACAGAATGGGGAATCATCCAAGGAAAATAGTATGTATAGTCCTTAAAATTTCTCAAAATAATCAATTTAACAACTCAAAACACATGTAATGACATTTAAGAGATGCATTGGCATATACAAACGATCCAAATAATCATTTCCTTCCAAACACTAGGTTTTAAACAATATAATTGAAAGGTATACATTCCCTAGTGAGTAATTTCCACCCAAGTCGAACATTTATTTGAGCCTGTTACTAACCCAAAAAACAAAATCTTTAAAATATAAGTAAATTTCTAAGATAATTCAATATTAGTATTATCTAGTATTTTTCCAAAACACTAATAACAAACACACTGAAAGATGCCAATTTCATAACTACAATTCAATTTTACAAGAATGATGCTAGCATTCGCAAGAAATTTATAATACAAGAGCTTAAAAGGTAAGCATAGGTGAGTTATGAGTCCCAGAGTTCCCAGTGTGGAAACGTAGGGCTCTAATACCAGATGTAACACCCTGCCAAGGAACCCAAGAGGACTGGACCATCTAATCTCTAAAGATGAAGTCACATAAAATTTTGAACTATTACAATGCACATTTTTAAAAGAATCGATACACATATGCTCACAAAACATGAATGCAACATAACTGAGATTTCCTAGTCCTCACAGGTTCCCTAGCACTTCTACTCAAAAAATATTAATTAATCTAATTACATTTAAGATTTTCATAATGAGTTACAAGTCTAACATATTTATAACCCTTCAGAATAAATGACTACTGTGCAATTAACATGTTTCAATGAATAGTCATCAACATTTAATTTACCAACACAATCCATTCTTCATAACTAACTAATGGAATTCATAACATCTATAAAGCATCTTATAAATTTATTTTCATATAGACATTAAGGTAAAGATTACCATTTATTATCGCATACCCTACCACCTAGATGTACATTGTACTAGATATATTTTAAGACACCAACCAAAATGTTCCTAACTCATTCTTAATATCAATCATAAGTTAACAATATGTGAATTAATTTATTGAGTTACTATCACTGGTTACACTGAACCAAAAGTGTATTGTACTTCTTTTTTATAAAGTTCTCTTAATATTTGGCATCTCCTTTCACAATTATACAACTATTCCACAATTGTAATTCCATTATCTTTTATCATTCCTATAGGCATTCTTATCTAACAATAACATTTATCTTTGACATAAACAAAAGTTCAATCATAAACCAATCATTTCATAATTGTTAGTGAATAGATTTTTCCTTCTTGAAATATAATTATCAATGACTCTTAAAACCCGAACACAAAAGGAAAGAAATGCACTAATAATTGAGTGAGTCACTCACAACCACACTCTTTGCATTTAAAGGCGCAGCTGCCTTAAAAATGAAAAATTTTCAATAAAACCTTTTATTCAGAAACATCTATTTTGAAGCATACTTTTGACCAGAAAGCACGAAAGCCTTTGATTCACATCACCATAGATAATTGATTAACTACTCTGAGATTTTGAAGATCAATAAGACATACGAGCCAATTGACTCAAACCTTAATTAGAAGAATAACAAAAGAAAGGTCGATTCATAAAGATAATAAATCTTGAAAGATTACTGAATAGATCCTAAATATATTTTAATAGATCATAACAGCATGTTCATTCAACTCCAACTGAAATCAAAACCATGCATTTCAATAGACCAACTGATCCACAAAAATGATAAAATCTACTTATACTACCAACTGATAATATATATATATA
>MU213752.1:22780-49989 GCA_018584345.1 Thuja plicata
ATATAGATATATATATATATATATTCATATATTTGAAAATATCCAGTATCATCAACACAGGAAGAACTTAAGAAATTGGAACCGATAATAAAATTGAGCTTCTTTTGCAAAAGAACCGACCCTCATTTGGTCGTCCAAAATATCATATATAGCCATGCAGGGATTAATTCAGTTTTAAAACTAACTACCTTAAAAATAGCAGGAACTTCGAAAACAAACTAAAATAGAAAACTACTTAGAGAACTAACTGGCCGATTGGCCCATTGTAGCTCTAGCATTGGTGTTCGTGGCCTTCTTCATTGTCTTCCATTCCTCAAACACCACAAAGAAATTTTGTCTCAACTTTTGGTTTGGGTTGGCAGCTGCTTTAAACCTTTGCAGCAAAACGTCTTTGAAGCGCTGTGTTTTTTGGGTTTTGTTTGCAATCACCTTCAGATGTTCATCACCGTAGACCACCATCGATTCCCCATGAGCTAGGATCAAATGATCAGCCATCCTTATTTCTTTGGGAGCTTTCAAGTTTTCCAACTTTTTCTAGAAGTAGGGTAGCACCTTAGACATTTCACCGCTGGCTTCATTTTCTAGTCCGATGATCTTCCCTGTACATTCATTTTGCACCAGTAAGGTGTCTCTCAGGTTGATCTGAGCTTCAATTATCTAAGATGACTCTTCTATCACCTGTTCATATAATGAACTTTCCCATTCCAAATTCACTTTGACTACGAACAGTGAATTTTTATCCATTCCAGGCACTGCCTTTTCAAAAATAAACTTATTTATACCATAGGTATAAACGTTCTCCATATTATGCATCTCAATTTCTAATTCCCCTCTTTTATTTTTCCACAACTCCACATCATTTTCTACTGTATTTAGTAATTGTTAAGCTTTTGTCATCACATTATCAAAATCACTAGCAAACCTCATAATTTCTTCATTTACCTTATCCATCCATTTGTAGAAAGTTGTTGATATTGATCTATCCTTGTGTACCTGGTCCAAGAATTTCTAACTTTCAGGAGACTTTACATCCAAATCAAAGGGGACCATTGTCTATGGCTAAGGCAAAGGATTATGAAGCTGCTGAAAATACTTGGCCATTTCACAAAGGGCCTGCTTCAATTTGATCTTATCCTTAGCATCCTTTTTCACTCGGTGGCTGATCTTCTTATTGGCTGAATCAAAGATTTTTAAGTTAGTGGCCCTGGTGGACATGCCCAGATCTATCTTTTCTACATGGAAATCACTTTCTATAACCTCATCACTGGTTTTATCTGAGTTTGGTTTGAATATCTCTACCATCCATTGTCCTGTCTTAGTATCCAAATCAACCATGGCTTCTACCTTTGGCTTCTTACCTCTTGGGGTTTTCCTGAGATATTTGCTAACCATATCTCCAACAGGAGCTGATATTGGAACAATGCTCCTTTTCTTATTAACTGAAAGCCCCAACCAGTTGGGACTCTTTGGTGTCGGAGTATCAATGGTAGGGGTTAATACTAACACATTTTGGTGGTCTTCCCCTGCCATTTGAATCTTCAGAGGGCTTGCTAGACTCTTATCCATTTTAACCTTTCTCTTATGCCCTTTAATTTTAAAAGGCAGTCACAGGGTAATAATCTGATCCAGTGAAAATGAGGAATGCATTCTTTTCACAACCTCAAATTCATCAATACAGTTAGCCCAATAGTCTTCCAAACTCGGCTAATGTAGGAAGGTGGCTTCTATTTTGAAATGGTTCACAACAAATTTCTTGCTGTTAAAATAGTTGTGACTTTGATAATAAGGGAGATTGAATACTTTCAGTTCGGTATCAGGAGAAGATATACCATGTGTTAATCTGAGGTGATAGTGTCCCAAATCAATAGGAAAGAATGAACCCACTCCTCTTTTAAGCTTGAATTTCAATCTGACCTGGATAATTTGCCTCCATATTTCCAATAGAATGTACTTATCTAGGAAATAGCGTGGGAGCTTCACAAGTTCACCACTAAAGCCTCCTACCCTTAGATAACTAAAGGTGGGGAATTGAACAAAGAAACTACCATAAGCCTTAATCAACTCCATAGCCTCTTCAGACATTCTGCAATTTATTCTTCCTCTTAGCTCAAAGACAAGCTTGGCTAGGAACGTATCTTGCACCCTTCAAAAATTCCTTAGGTTCTTCTCTTTTTGTAGATAAGAATGGTATTCATAGATCATCATGTCATCTCTCCATGGTGATGAGGCAGACCCTCCAAATTTCCACAGATGGCTAGAACATATACAACAGGTATGAGGACATATAGAAATTAGAGGCTTCTGCAGATTGGGATATCTCTTCATCTAGCTTTGCCACTATTACTTCAGCCCAGTTGATATATTTTCTATCAGTCAGAATGGTTTAAATGAGGATGTACATCCAATCCTCCCACATTATGTCATTAGATTTTCCCCTCAGTCTGTTCAACATGACAACAATATCTCTTATCTTACCTCTCTTACCAAATGGTCCTTTTTTAGAGGCTTGGGAAGTCTGGAACCTCCTCTTTCAGCTTTAGATAACCATTCTTTGGCTATATTGTTACTATAATCTCTAAAATTGTGGAGAAAATCTTCTTTAGCTTTTTCAAAATTGCAGGCAACATAAGTCTCTGCGGGGGGAATTCTCAAGGCCGCCATTATTGTTTGTCAGCTCACAGACACCAAAATTTCTCTGGAAGGAAAGTAGATACATTTGTTTACCCTTTCATACCTATTTCTACACTCCATCACCAATTTAAGGCATGGAGTCACTTCAAGAAAACCAGCACCCTCCAACAAACCGCTTTCAATTATTTTGGCTAATATAGTCTCAGCTTTGGCATTTCTAACTCTGTGAACAATCTCTGCAATGTCCTCATTGACAAGAATCGTATCTCCCATTTCTGGTAAACAACTACTTATAGGAGAAAACTTATTCTCCTTTACAAATTTGGCCTGTTGGGCCGACTTACTAGAACTACTCATGATAATTCCTAGCACTACTAATTTAGGAAAAGATATGAAACAATATAAATTTCCTCTCTACAGCATGCAATTCTTAAAAACCAGAAAGGAAAATAAGATAAAATACTTTGGGACTCACCGATGCCAACACTTCTGCTTGCAGGGAAAACCTTCAAATATCTCCACTCCCGTCTAGCTTTCCAACAGAAGGTGAAAACAGAAATGGCAAAGAAAGGAAAGTTGAATACATACATTTAAGTCGCCTCTTTTTAGTAATTATTATTACTTGTCGTGAATCAATGATTCCCATCGTCAATAGCTGGCCATGTCCCATCGCATTTCCTGCTTACTCAGGCAAACTATACTTTTAGTTGAGTTGATGTCACTCCCCATCTTTTCAGAAATCAATTTCATAAATGCGAGTGAAGTTTGGCACGTGCCGAGTGTGTCCGATCATTATTGCATTTCTGAATCTTGAACTTTGAACTGTGATGCGCCAAGTTTAAAGTTCGAGATCTCGTATGCCTTTAGCCATGACTTGACGAAATTAATAAATATGACGAACTGACGCATGATGTGTGAGGGGAAAATGAATTATGAACATAAAAAGTTATGGTTCAAGATTCAAGATCTTGAAAAATGTGACGCTGAGATAGAAAAAGACGTAGGCTAAAGAAGAAATGACATATGTAAAATGGGAAATTGAACTTTGAACTTTGAACTAGTGAGTTCAAGGTTTACAGATCAATATTACATTACACATCCAACGCAGGCTTGCAAAACTTACCGATTGAAAAGATGAGCGTGGACTTGTGCAGCGGGAACTGGGATGTTGAACTTTGAACATTGAGTTCAAGGTTCGAGATTCAATATACAACCTGACACTTTACATGTTACTTTGAGAAAAATTTAATCAAAAGCTTTTTGGCCTGCAACAATAATATTCCTTTATAGTCAATTATATAAGAGAATGTACAAGTATCATATCAATATAAGCTAGGTCCTTATTCAGAAAACAAGAGAGAACTATAAGTATAACATTTCATTCAAGAGATCACTTACTTTATTACAAGATAGCATTAGAGGGAAACAAATGAAAAATTCTACATTATTTTAATATGTGTGACATATACAAGTAAGAGCATAAGTTTTCCCTTCATTTCACCTAGAAATATCGATTCCGATTACATTGATTCACCCTTCATTTACATTTCATTACATTACCCAACAAGGGATTTTAATAAATAAATACATCAGAATTACAATTCACTAAAGTACATGATGCAAAAGTAGAATCTTTGACAGCTTCCAAGCATGAATCCAAAGGCAAAGTCATCCATGCAACCACGAACAATACCTCGATAAGATTAACCACCCAACCACATGGAACCATGTAGTTCCACTCCCCCATGCTAGGAGATAGAACCAAGGTCCACACAAGGCCCTAAGAAATCTAAGGCTTGACAAAACAATAACTTAATCAAATACAAGGCATAACAAAATATCACTTAACTATACATAACGGTTAGGTTTCTAACATACCCTCTAAGTGAGTGTCATAACATATCCTATTTATTGGGATCCTTCCTGGAAACCATGTAACCCCGGTCCCCCCTTTATGAATAGGGATCCATCATGGTAGTTACCCATGACCTCGGTACTCCAACAAGACTATGTAGGCATTATTATGTGTCTTTCATTATATTTTGAATCCCCCCTCCCGAGTTAATTTTAAGGTTATCACTTGATTACAAACTCACCCATAGGATTGTAGGATTTGAGATAGACAAATCCATAGTTCGCCAAGAACACCTACATGCAAATGACCTGTTATAGCAGAGAAGCCAAAGAGACAAACAATAGAGCTTGGAAAATCTCAAGTGGTGTGAGAGAAAATTGTATTCCAAGATAATTAACAACTAATTACAAGTTCAACCTATAAGGTGAACGAAGACCTTAAAGGTAAAAGCTAGGTTGCACATTAATAATTAATATAAATATTAATTATAATACACCTAAGAGATACCTTAAGTAAACAGAGTAATAAAAAACTTAATTAATTAAATTGATGTGATCTAATTAATAAGTGTAGAAATATAATTACTCTAACACCCCCCCTTAAGTGAAGCTCAGGAGGTAAGCTAACCTAGCACAACTATGAAAGCAGGAAAATGGGTCCCGGCAACAAGGCCTGATCAGGTACCCAATATAAGGAAATCTCTTTAAATTGGAGACAAAGGAGAAAACCCAGTGGGAAAAACCCCTCTCTAAAAAGAGAGAAAAAAACATGCTGAAAAAAAAATGAAGGCCTCAAGAGCACCCCCCAAGGACAACTTTAGTCACCCCAAGCATAGAACGCAACTGAAGATAGTGCGGAGATGCAAAAGGTTTAGTGAAGATGTCAGCAACCTGTGCGTTAGTGGGAATGTACTCCAAAGTGAGAACACCATCCTAAATCTGCAGACAGATGAAATGCATATGAAGCTCAATGTGTTTAGTGCACTGATGATCCACCGGGTTGCGGGAAAAGTGAATAGCACTCTGATTATCGCACCAAAGAATAGTGGGATGATCAGGGGGAAAACCAAACTCAGTCATCAACTTTTGAAGCCATAAAATCTCCTGACTAGCATGCACTGCAGCTTTGTACTCAACCTCTGTAGATGAAAGTGCGCGAGCATTCTACTTCTTGCACGACCATGTGATAGGACCATAGCCAAGGCAAAAAACAAAGCCAAAAGTAGACTTCTGATCATCGACATCACCAACCCAATCTAAGTCAGTGAAGACAACAATGTGAGGAGCCGCTGATGTGTAATGAATGCCATACAAAATAGTGCCCTAAATTTATCTCAAAATGCACTTGGCAACTTGCCAATGACTCTCATGAGGCTCATGTGAAAACTGAGAGACAAGACCAACTACAAAGGAAAGATCAGGATGAGTGTGTGTCAAGTACAACAAACTACCAACCAACTTTTGATACAATGTAGGATCCATTGAAGGAAAAGTGCAAGAGGTAGACAAGGTAACACCCGACTGAAAAGGTGTGGGAGAATGCTTGCAAGCAAGCATGTCAAAGTGCCAAAGCTTGTCAAGAGCATACTTCTACTAGGAAATGAAGATCCCAGCAAAGGACTAAACAATCTGCAAACCAAGAAAGTAGTGTAACGGACCAAGATCAATTATCTCAAACTTCTCCATCAATGCATGCTAAACATCCTAAATCATAGAAGATGAGCTGCCGATGAAAAGAAGATCATCAACATATAGCACAAGGATCAAAACCTCATCCTCAAGACACTGAATGTAGACTGTAGGATTTAAATGGCAATGTGTGAATCCTATAGAAAATAGAAAAGAGTCCATCTTCTCATACCAAGCCCAAGGGGGCTGTTTGAGACCATACAAAGAATGCCAAAGTCTACAAACCAAGGAGGAATCCTGTACAAATCCCTGAGGCTGCTCCATGTAAATCTCCTTAGTAAGATCACCGTGCGAGAATGCACTCTTCACATCCATCTAAAAAATGGGCCATCCCTAAAAAGTTGTGAGCGATAAGACAAGGCGAATAGAGTTCATCTTGGTGATAGGGGAAAATGTCTCAATGTAATCAATACCCTCAACCTATAAAAAAACCTTCGCAACAAGATGTGCCTTGTACTTATCAATAGAACCATCAGCAACAAACTTAGTATGATACAACCACTTGCATCGCACTAACTTTCTTCCCTTAGGAAGAGAACAAAGATCCCAAGTATGATTCTTCATCAAAGAAGAATACTCCTCCATAGCACTGTCCCACTCAGGATGTCCTGTCGTTGCTGAAAATGTCTGAGGATCACCACAAATAGCATGACTTAGAAGGCTAGAACCTGCAATATGAGACCGGGTGTGACGGGAAGATGGAGGGTCACCAGCCAGAGATCCTACAGCCTCAACTATAACATGACCCCATCTAGGCATCTGTGGAGGATCCTGTGGTGGAGGTAAATGGGGATCACCAAGATCATCATCCTCATCATCCTGAAAAGAATCTGGAAGAGATGAGGGAGTAGTGGTAAGTGAAGTAGACTCTAGAAGCAAGGTATCTACTGCATGAAGGTGCTCATCAAACTGGACATCTCATCGAAACATGACCTCTCTGGAATCAGGGTCAAACAACTTGCACGCCTTAACATCCTCATAGTAGCCAACAAAAATGAGGTGCCGGCTCTTCCACTCCATTTCTCTCCTTTGAGCATCAAGTACAAATTCCCATGCTTCACTACCAAAAAATTGGAATGAATATATATTAGGCTTGACATGAGACCAAGCCTCCTCATGAGTCATATGTTGAACTGCCTTGTGAGGCATCCAATTCTAAATATAGTTGGCATAATTGACTGCCTCTACCCAAAAAGATGAATCCATGGACCTGGACTAAATTGTACAATTATCCATCTCCTGAATTCTTCTGTTTTTTCTCTCTGCCACACCATTCTGCTAAGGGGTGTAGGGAACTAAAAATTGATGTTGAAGACCATGTTCAAAGCAAAAATCCCTGAAAACTTGGTTCACATACTCCCCACATTATTTGTACGTATCTACCAACTAGAAAGAATAGATTGCTTCTCCACAAATGTCTTAAAGACTCAAAATGAATCAAAGACATCAGACTTGTACTTTAGAAAGTACACCCATGTGCACCTGGAGAATTCATCAATGAAAGTAAGTGCATATCTGGCACTAGAAAAAGGAGTAGGAAATGACATGAGGTCACTATGAATCAACTCCAGTGGTGCCAAAGCACGAGTAGCTCATCCCTGAGGAAAAGGATCCCTATGTTGTTTGCCATGAACACAACCCTGACAAACACCATCGGTGCAAGAAATCTGAGGATGCCCAAGAATGAGTGTCTGTGTGCTCATCTGTTGAAGATATCTATAATTGACATGGCCCAAATTCTCATGCCAAAGTCTGCTCACTGCATCTGCATGTACTATAAGATAGGAACCTGTACCATCAGAAGGCTCAAATCCATCAAATCTGTATAGGCAAATCTGATAGATGGAAAATAGGTTAATCGAGATGTCAGGGACCACAAGAACATCCTTAAGAGAACCCCCGGCTAATGCAACAGAACCAGGACCCAAAATTGAGACATGTGATGAGTTCCCAACAACAATCTGTGAAGTAGCACAAGGAGCAAGTGAGGTGACCAACTGCTGAGTGTGAGTCATATGGTGAGAGGCACTGAAATCTAAAATCTAGATGGGCCCAGAAGTTGTTTCTCATGCAGTAAGAGCATGACATTTTCCTACAAGGGAGGTTGTGGACTGAGGAGAAGAAATGTGATGCTCCTACATGGATTCCTCTAAAGCTTCCAAAGGTTTCCAACACATAGAAACAGGATGACCATCCTTGCCACAAAAACTACAAGTCTCAACTGATTTCTTCTTAGTCTTGGAGGTAGACTCAGCAAACTTCGAAGAAAATTTACCCTTTGAAGGGTTAGCTGGAGCTTTTGAATATGTTTTTTGTGCAGGTTTGGAGGAATACTCATTGCCTACTGAATCTTTCTTCAGTTTGGCTTTCTGTTTTGGTTTCCCCTATGAAGACTGAGCAACCAATGCTTGGCTTGAAGAGCTAGAAGCATCCATCTGTTGGAGCTTTGTATGTTCCTATGTCAACTGAACACATAATGTGTCAAAGGAAGGCATGTTGTGCCTGGCACCAAAAGAATCCATGGTGGAGTAGAAAGTGAAAGAAAAGAATTGATACTATCCTCTCAACTTTGAGAGTATCAAGGAGATACACTCATCATCTATCTTGTTCCTCCCACATCCCTGCAAAACTAAACATAGAGATTTGAACTTCATTAAGAAGTCCTCAATAGTGGGAAAGCTAGTAGGATTCAAAGTGATCAACTATGCATCAAGTTGTAGTGCCTGAAACTCATTCATTGTGCCAAACAAATATGTAAACTTGCCCCAAATAGCCCGAGGAGTGGTCAAACCATCCAGGTGAAATAGGAGACTATCAGAGATGTTCAATGGAATCAAGCCCATAGCTTCATCCATTTTGTTTCTGTGTTGAAGAACCTCAAAAGGATGCAAAATAAAAGGTTGGTTCTCATCCAGACATGACCATAAGCCACGTGATATGAGCAGCCTGGTCATGTTTGCTTTCCAGGTGTGATAGTTATGTGGTGTCAGTCGGGCCACAGAGGGGTCTAACATTGAGAGAAGAATATGGAAGAAGGGTCTTTTCTGAAGTAAATTATAGAAAGTAAAATGCACCCCCCACAACGTATAATTATATCCCCCATACACCAAAGAAATAACTAGAGAAAGCACAAAAAATAAGAAGAAAGCCTGGATGCCAGATGCAGAGATGGAGGAAACTGAACCCTCTACTTCAATGCCAAAACCAGGAACTCAAACACCCCAATCAGCAAATTAAACCAGCATCATAGTCTCCAACTTGGAAAGAGCTTTCCAGCGATATTTCATTTTCGAAAAAAATGATACCGTATGCAAAAGTTACGGCCAAAAGACTGATAGGAGGTCAGAAAGAGAAGCTCACTGGAAAAACACATTGACGGGAAAAAATTTGACGGTCAAACGGTCGTCGCCCGTCCACTACAAAAAAATTTACGGTCATATGGTCATCACGAGACCATCGCTGATGTCATTGGTAGAGAATATTCCAATGGTCGGGAAAAAGATTTTGGTGACAAAAGGTGATGTCACACCCCCAGAAGATGATCTCACAAGGGGCTAGGCTAGCGGCGGCGCGGGAGCGGAGCAGCTAGGTGGCAACGACGTTGGGGTGGTGCTCAGAAGGAGCAAGGGCAGCGGCGATGGTCGGGCTGCGCTGTGGTGGCATGCTGGTGCAGGCCGGGTTGGGGCTGCTCATGAGCGGCGCACTGGCGGTGCGGCCTCCTGTACTTAAAAAACACATAAAAAGTGTTTTTTATTTCTTTTTCTCGAAATGTGTGTTTTACGACCTAGGATGGAGAAATTTTTTCACAGAGGTCACTATGGCCAAAAATGGCAAAATTTATATGAAAATTGAATCTCCCGAGCCTTCTAAGCATGATGGTGGTATCCATTTTTTACTCAAAGTGCACCAGAAAAAAGTGCCTCTTCTAGATTGAAGAGTAAACCCCAAAAAAATTATGGTTTTTGCCCTTGAATCACGGCTTCAAAATCTCCAAACCAGGCAGCAGTAGTGTGGCTTTGATACCATGTAGGATTTGAGACAGACAAATCTATAGTTTTCCAAGAACACCTGCATGCAAATGACATGTTACAGGAGAGAAGCCAAAGAGACAAAAAGAAGAGCTTGGAAAATCTCAAGCAGTGTGAGAGAAAATTGTATTCCAAGATAATGAACAAATAATTACAAGTTTGACCTATAAGGTGAATGAAGTCCTAAAAGGTAAAATCTAGGTTGCACATTAAAAATTAATATAAATATTAATTATAATGCACCTAAGAGATAGCTTAAGTAAACAGAGTAATAAACAACTTAATTAATTAAACCAATGTGATCTAATTAATAAGTATAGAAATATAATTAATCTAACAAGGATCTCATGGAAACCACTTAGGGTCTCGACGCCTATGGTGAGCTACTCACCTAGGGTACCTAGTCCCCTACCCAAAACATGATAAAATAATTGCAATACTTCAAATACTTTATTTCAGAGGTTTAGGAAACTCTCCTGTGTACTCAAACCACCAGGATGAGTCCTAACCTTAACCATAAACAACATAAGAATAGTACAAGGATGTCAGATGCTCAATACACCTTAAGTAAAACATTATGATCAAATTCAAGCAATAAAATGAACATAGAATAAAATAATCCCAAATGAAATAAACTATCAAAAGGAAGGGTGATAAATTGGCATCCTAAACCTTCCAAAACTCAAAAATAATTTAAGTAGGACTTTAACCACTATTCTAACACAAAATCCACATAGGATTCAAACCACACAAGAAGACATAATCACTCCCAATATTAGATAATGGCAAACTCATAAATCCTACACATTAGATACAGAAACTTATTTCCAGATTCCATTACGAACATTTTTAAACTACCTTACTTATCTATAAATATGATCAATAATAGAATAGAAACAATAGTAAACACATTCCTACATTATATCACATAGAAAAAATAAAATTATTTCTAGTTTTAGACTCTACCTAGAGTCTTCCAGAGAATTTCCTTGGTGTTAGAGCAATTCCATCAACTTTCAAGTTGTCCAACATCCTTCTTGTTGTCCTCCTGGATATACCCCCACATAGTGATCTATAACTTTCGAACCGTATCATATTTCTTCAATCTCTCTGGTGAGAAGTTATGTAATTGGGTTTTTACAAACATATTAAAAAATTAGCAAGATCCAACGGTGGGTTAGAGAGATATGTCCTCCGCATCAGGACTGTATTTTGTTTTTGCAACAACCATTTCTCCATTTTCTCAGAAAAATAAAACACTATCCTCTTCCTCAATTCTTGAGTAAATAATATCATTTTCACATTTCTAATCCTATTATCAGAATCTCCCAAAACCAGGTCCCTCCTCATAAAATATTTTACGTTATAACATATAGACAACTATATGGTTGGAGAAGTTGCTTTACGGGAAACAACTTCTCCAACATCCATAGTTGGTTTCAAATTAAATCAATTATAATTCCCATGAATGATAGGTTGAAAATTTAATTATTTATTAACTTAAATAATCTTATGAAGTAATCAATTATACCAATGATAAGAAACATGATCAAGTAACTCACATAACCCAATGGTAACTAGCTAGCCTTACTCCTAGGAGGTCTTGAGTTCGAATCTCCTAGAAAGCTAGTTTTGCCAATTAGGCATAATTATCTTAGTTCTTCTATTATTTTTATTTTTTTTATTTTTTTATCTCAATACAATATTTACATCATAAATCTAATTATACATTTACATATCTTTATACATACACAAATATATTTATATATATACATAGGCATATATGTGTGAACCCATATATACATATATTTAGTCATGCCAAAAACTTATTTAAATACATAATATATCTATTATATATACATTTATTTATTTATTTATCTAATAAAATAACCAAGAATCATATTAAAAACATAAATTTCAAGAATAAAATCTAACACAGTCAACTGACCAAGATATAAATATCAAAACCATATTAAATAGTAATACAACCCAAACCGAAATAGAGTGACTTCCTAAAAAAAAGGAACCTAAGTCACAAGGGGTATACTTGAGGAAACCTTGGTTATATCTCCATGATAACAACATTTGAGGATTTTAAAGGCATGCTCAGACCTATGTGGCCAGGTGGAGTCGATGTCTGGTACCTGCATTAGGGCATCACCAAGTTGGGAAACACAAATATATACATATATGTGCAAGTAGTGACAAACAAGGAGGGGGAGTGCGACATCATGTGAATCTCCCGTAGAAGTGACTACGATTTCCTCCCCTCAACCTACACACACCATACAATACTCATTCTAAATCATGATTGAGTTAGTATTGTTAGGTCCACCATAATCTCAAAATAAAAATAAAAAATCATCATTGATAATATCATCATGTATATAAACCAAATTTCATTAAATATTCTAAGAATATAATTCATTAGGTGACATTCAAATCATTTACATATTATCCAACATATTCTGAAAACATCTCATCATCTATTCAAATAAGAGAAAGCGTAGAGTTCAAGTATGATGTCACTAGAGTATAAGAACCCGTAATACTAATTAATTATAAAACAAGGGTCAAATTGAATCTATAATATGATCCATCTAATGATTTGGGTTAATCCCTAATTAATAGTTATCATCACAAGTGTAACCACCTAGATTTGGTCTACTCTAACTATAGACCCTATTTTCCCTAAGTGTGATCATACCCCTAATTATGTTTAGACAACTCTTCAATTGGCTGACATAATTCATTCAAATCAAACTTAATCTCCTAAGTGATATAATCACTAAATTTTATTAATCACCTAAGCCAATCAAATCAAATTAATATAATTCAAATCAACTCACATCAATACCTGGCTAAGGTAATTAATTTAAAAGGAATTAAATAACTCCCTATTATATCAAATCACTTGCAAAAAAGCCTATCTTCTAGTCTGAATTAATCTAATTAATTTACTATAGTCCTAATTAATTATCTAAAGCAATCAAATGTGGTAATCCCCAATCTATCAAGTCTAGCCCCAGTGAGGACCCTATCCTAGATGGCCAACTAGGCAAAGGCCCCCTACCTTAGGAAGATATGAAGATCCCCATAAAAGTCTAACAGGCCAAGAGTCAGAAGATTAAAGCTAGAAATTTGAGTTATAACTGGCCTTAACCGTGTATTGGCCAAAAGGGGAACCTTACCAAATAAGTTCATCCTCAAGAGGAGAGAATAAAATAGTTCTAGAGCTAAGTTCCTTATGAAGTTCAACTGCAAAATTTGAAAAATCATTTAAGCCAGAAAGATCTTTCCAAACAACAAGACCATTCTCAATATCTAAATAATGCAAACCTGGTCACCCCAAATCTGTTTAAGATGAGCATCTAAGGGGTGTCACTCCTAGATTTGAGATAAAGGTGTGTTCCCATTCCATGAGTCCTCTCAAAACCGCACTTTTGACCCATCATGTATTAACCAAGAAAGGGAGGGAAGGATGAGCTCTGGACAAGAAACCATGAAATTCCACATGTCATACCCCCGAGGTAAAACTAAAGTTGTAAATATTCTTTCCCTTTCATTAGAGTTAAGGTACTTCAATTTCATTAATATGGCCCATTTAGAATTTGGTGTTTGGTATAATTTCCAAAGCAATTTTGTACCCAATGCTTTATTTTATAAATGTAGATCTCTAACTCTAGCACCCTGGATGCATTTAGGAATAGAGACCTTACTCCAAGAAAGAAAGGGTAACTTTCTCTTTTCAATTACATTTTCATCCCAAAGAAAGTCCCTTAAGATGGACTGGAGTTCTTCAATTGAACACTTAGGCATCTTTATGATCGACATAAGATAAATTGGGATGGCGTTTAAGACAGATTTAATAATCAGTAACTTGCCAAATAAGGTCAACCATTTATACTTCCATGACAGAATCAATTAAGAAATTGTAGAAATAATCTTATCCCAGAAGTAATGTTTTTCTGAGCAAGAATAGAAGTAGACTCCCAGATATCGGCAAGGAAACTCCCCCAAAGAGAAGCCCCGGGATTTAGAAAGAATATTTTGAACTAAAGGGGTAACATTTAAGAAAAAAAATTGATTTTGTTGGATTAATTAATTTCGCAGATGCCATGGAATAATCATCGATGATTTGTTTAATAACTTGAGCTTCCATGATGGTGTCTTCTCTAAATAGAAGAGTATCCTCCGCAAAAATATTATGTGTATAGGATTCATTGCCATCATTAAAGGAGACACCTTTCCATATCCCAACCTGCCTAGCATAACCTATAGATCTACTAAGCCCCTAAGCCATTAGGATGAATAGGAGGGGGGAAAGGGGATACCCCTACTGAATACCTCTAGAAGATGAGAAAATACCTCTAGAGGACCCATTAATAATAACAGAGAATGAAGGAGAATAAATGTAGGCTTGGATCCATTTTACCCATTTTTTGTGAAAACCAAACCTAGTAAGGATCATGAGAAGAAATTCCCATTCAACACAATCATACACCTTCATCATATCTAGCTTAAGAACCATAGCTGATTGGTTATGTAATCTGATAGAGTGCAAAAAATTCATGAGCCATAATAGCACCCTCTAGAGTTTCTCTCCCAGGCACAAAGCCCCCTTTCTCCTCAGAGATGATTTTAGGAAGGACCTTGGCCAACCTAACAGAAATAGCTTTGGTAAAAAATTTGTATAGAGAATTTTTTTTTTTTTTTTTTAAGCAAAAGTGGGATATCCACCGTATTTATTAATAATCTCTGAATTTGTATAGAGAATTACAAAGTGAGATAGGATGAAAATATGAAAAATAATTTAGGATTGTCTTTTTTGGGGATGAGAGAAATCAAAGTATGATTAAGCTCTTTCAACATGGTTTTGTGAATCCTAGCTTCCTCTAATGCAAGTAAAATATCATTTCCCATAAAATCCCAACATTTTTGAAATAAAAGCATGGTGAATCCATCAGGACCTGGGGCCTTGTCTAGGGCCATGGAAAAAAACAATTTCTTTAAGCTCATTCAATGTAAAGGGAGCCATAAGCATAGTATTATCTTCCTCAGATACACAATGTGGGATAGAATCTAACAAAGAATCAAAACAATGAACTTGTTGCTTGGTTAGAAGATTTGAGAAGAGGGAAACACCCTCAGAAACAATGTCATTTTTATCTTCTAATTTACCACTAGAGGATTCAATGTAAACATTTTTTTTAAGACGTCTAAGCTTAGTAGAAACATGAAATCTTTTTGTGTTTCTATCCCCATCTGCAAGCCAAGTTTCCTGAGATTTTTGTTTCTTGTAAATCTCCTCTCTGAGAATTAATTCCTCTAGAGCACATCTACTTGATCCCTTTTTAGTGCAAATGATTGGGCATCCATGCCATTGTGAATAATAAAGTCATTAACTATGGCCAATTCTGACTGCAATCTAGTTTTCTCCTAAATTTTTTTCTTAAAAGTATTAATGTTCCTATATTTGATCTTAATTTTTAGTAGCTACAAGTTTTTTAATAGTCTAAATATTCAGGTGCCTTTCATATATGGAGAGCTTATCCACCATTGTTTCAGAAAAGGAATAAAACTATGATCTCGGAGCCACATTGGCTCAATCTTGAAGGTACGTCTCTGGAAAGAAGAAGATTCTGATAAATGTAACATAATCGGAAAGTGATCAGAACCAAAGATAGTTAAAATGAGTGAGTGGTAGTCTATTTCACTATGAAGCCATAAATTAGAAATAAGAAAAAGATCCAACCGCTCTGCAATGTTACAAAAATCCACGCTGCAATTTGTCCAAGTGAATTTTCCTACCTTGGGGGAGACATCCATGAGATTATTATCATAAATAAATTGATTAAAGTCCATCATCACATTTGGAGAAGGAATAATCCCACCACATTTCTCATCATTATTAAAGACAACATTAAATTCCCCTCCCAAGATGATCAACTCCCCCTGGAGTGTCTATATCAAATCACTCAGAGAGCTCCATAGCTTGGTTTTTTCAACAATGGGAATAGGGCCATAAATATTAATAACCAGAAGGACAATTTAGAAGAGAGGCTCTCAACCAAAGAGAGCATCCAATATTTACCAGATGAAATTTTTTCCAAAGTTTCCTTGAGTGGATCCCATAAAACTGCAAGACCCCCCGAGCCACCCTTAAAGGGGGAGGCCCAGAAAATTACCCAACTTCCAGGAAGTAAAAAATTTTATGGAAGCTTCATTAGATAATTTAGTTTCTTGGAGAAGAACAATATAAAATTTAGAATTAAACAATTGACTCATGATGAGCCGCTTCTTGTTAGGGGCGTTTAAGCCCCTAATGTTCTAGGAAAGAACTCTCATGGCTCCAAAGGGAAAGTCTCGGTTCCCCTCTTGTCTTGAGTATTTATGAATTTTAGTCCTCCAACATAATCAGGCTGGAGACTTCTTTTGACCTTAGCAACCCTCGTTGTAGGAGGGCTGAAAGACACTTTTTTGTCCCATTCCTGTGGATAGTTAATGAAGGGATTAATATCTTTTGAATGCCAGCATTAATCTAATTCTTAGGTTTAGATACACTTGAAGGTCTCCCTCTCCATTTAGCAGATGAATGAGGGGAAAGTTTTGAGGAAGGAGATTGGAAAATGGAACAAGATGAAGATTCAACATTCTTATTAATAATACCATCCAAAGAAGGTGAACATGCAATGGGAACCTCTTGTAGAGATAAATCCACATCTGGAGATAGCATCTCATAAGGATTTTTGGTCTTAGGAATTTCACCCTTGCATGTTAACCATGTCAAAGAAGTATCAAAACAGTCAATGATAGAATCCGCGATCTACTCATTCAAAATAACATTGGCTTCCTTAGCAGTATCTATCACCTATGAAACTTCTCGAATAGATGGTTTGATTAAAAGCGGATTGTCTACTAAACCTTCCATATGATCTCTTGTTTTAGGGGGTTGCAGACTATTAGTAGTTGATGAAATATAGGGAACAACAGTAAGTGTAGTAGAAAGAGAAGTGGAAAGAGACAGAGGCTGGTAAGATTGAGGAGAGGGTAATGAAGTGGGAGCAGGGGAGAAGATGGGAGGGAAGCAACATGAGATGAGCCTCCAACTGCCGAAAGGATGCGAGCAAGGGAGATGCGAGGAGATACCTTAGTAGTGGATATGGGGAGGTGCGATGTGGTTAAAATCAAGGAGCTAGTAAGTGGGACAAAATAAATAGAGGGATCAATTTGAGAAGGGACAATGCAAGGCTCTTGATAGTGTTGGGAAAAAAAGATAGTAGGGAAAGGGGATGAATCAATCAAAGGTGGAGGAATGATACAAGAATCTTGGACTGGTTGCATGTTAGGTATTGTGGGAGAGGAAAAGGATACACCAGGAGGGGAAGTGGAAGGAGATGGGTGATCAGACGATGGCATCAAGATATTAATATCAACATTTGTATCAGAAACCTGAACAAATAAATCATAATCAATGGAAATTACGGGTTTAACCAAAAAAGTATCATCTCTAACAATGGATTTCCTCTAGTTACCAAAAGGACAATCAAATTTCCAAACAGAAGGAATAATCGTTGATTTAGTTGCAAGGACACAAAGTAGGGTAGAGAGTTTGTTCTCTTTCAAACATCGATCGGTTCTAAAAAAGGTACCAAAAGAATTCCCTAGTGTCGTTAGAATATTAAAGTCGTTAAACTCATAGGGCAGATTAGGGAGTGAAAACCAAATGGGATATTCTTGAGAGAGGATTTTCTCAGGTTGAAAAAAGGGCTTCCATGGTGAGAGAAATACAACATTATCCTTCAGATTAATATAGGGCCTTGTTAATGAATGCTCCTTTGCCTCAATAGTATCAAAAATAATTATAAAAGTATATGATGATAGAACCTGAAAATAGAAAATGCCAAGAAGTTCATATCTAATTTCCTTCAACAATTTAGATGAAGAACTTGATTTCCCCCATACCTCAATAATCACACCTCGATCTGTTAAATCATTACCGCGCTAGAACTCTAAAGTGTTTTCAATAATAACCTCTGGGTTAGGGTTCCATACTTTCTTCATTTTTAAACCATCATGATTATTCGTAGGTGGCGTAAAGACTACTTCTCCATCATTGACAATCTCTTATCATTATCAATTTCCCCCATCAGATTTTGACCTTGATTGGCGATAGATTTGCCTGAATATAATGAGAAGAATTTGATAACACCCTCCCCGTCATGACCAGAGGAGCCAACGTGGCGAGGGTTTTGAAACCATTTCTGAAACCTTAGCGGAGATCCTCTACTCATTGTCGGGAAAAACCAATCTTCCATAGAAGCCCTAGAATTGCAAATGTCCACCCATTTCCCATTCTTGAAGACCCATTGGAGAATTTTTTCCTTACATTGTATGATTTTGAACATCTTCGGAATGATTCTAAAAACTAAGAAAATATGTTGATGTCAAAGGACGTTGAATTCCCATGTCCCTCCAATGCCCTTTGTGAAAAATCCATTGAGGCATAGAGATTGTAGGGAGATTTGTGACATCAAGGTCATCAAAGGGCAGGTCGCCCCAGTGAACGTTCGCAGTCATGATTCAATATTTATGTGAACGATTATACTTATAATGAACAAGATAATAATACTTATAAAAAGTCGATGTAAATAACAATAGCTTTTTTATTTTTCTATTTTATTTTAATGAATCACCATTCCATTACAACAAACAACCACTAAATTAAACAATACAGGGAATCTCTACATACCTCACAACCGCAAATGTCAAGCATAGGCATAAACACTACTGCCAATTAGATCTCCCTCCGTCAATATGCTTCGAGAGAAAGTCCTTTTAAAATATATCATATGCCTGAATCACGGCTGCCTCATATGACCAACAATGGAAGAAAATGTATCTCTTAGAAAATAGCATTGGATCATTGCTCACAATCTGAAAATTGCCCCTCTCTTATCGCTGCTCTTTTCATATTCATGCTTCAAATGATTAATCAAGATTCATCTGCGATTTCTACTGATCTTCAAGAGTTTGGTGCTCAGTCCTCTTGCAAACGCTCGGGCCTAGATCTAGATCAAGTTAATGAGATCCTTTTTACTATGAACTATTTCCCATGTGAGATCATTGACAATCTCTAATCTTGATGAAAGTGTACGGATAGCAATTCTGACTATAAAATGACTGATTCACTGCCTTAGGACTCAAACCTGCAACCTGTGATAGAAAATCCACCCATAAAATGTTTCTCAAATCCTAACACCAATATGAAATTCAACCTGGAAGAGGTACGACCAAGGAGGATGTAAAAATCCTTCCCTACTATCATAGATCTGGAATTCCAAACCTTGGAGACCGCTGCTAAAATATCCCAATTTGTAGATCACAGTCGCTGAATGTCAAAATATTGATTTTTATTGATTCTCTACCTTAGGACTCAAATCTACAACCTATGATAGAAACTCCACCCATAAAATGTTTCTCAAATCCTAACGCCAATCTTGAATTCAACCTGGAAGAGGTATGATCAAGGAGGATGTAAAAATCCTTCCCTACTATCACAGATCTAGAATTCCACACCTTGGAGACTGCTGCTAAAATATCTCGATTTGCAGGTCGTAGTCATTGAATGTTGATTTATTCTTAATTGTTTTAACAATGATCAGAAAAAAAAATTATTTAGAATTCCATGATTTTAAAAAATTAAAATAAAAAAAAATCACTATAATTTATTCTTAATTGTTTTAACAAGGATATTGATTTTTTTATTTTTATTTTTTAAAATCATAGAATTTTGAATAAATTTTTTTCTGATCACTGTAATTTTAAAGTATGAAAAGAGAAACTGAATTTGTTAGCAATTGTTTTAATAATGATATTATTTTTTTTTTCATTTTTGTTTTTTAAAATCTATAAAATTCTGAATAACCTTTTGTGATCACTGTAATTTTAAAGTTCAGAAAGAGAAATTAAATTCTAATTAATTGCTCTTAATATTTTTTTTTTTTTTCAAAATATATGGATTTCTAAATATCTTTTCCTGGTCACTGTGATTTTAAAGCCTATAAATGCTTACAGTTGACGTAGAACTGGTTATGATTATAAACCTAAAGTACCAACAAAATTTCAGTATTTTTCAAAGAACACTAAATAACATATTAACTCTAGAGAATATCAGTCAACGTGCTTAATATATATGATTTAAGCCATTGCGATACACATCAGTTTAGTGTTTGTCCCAAATCACTGTTTAGTGATCAGTTTCACTCTTAGAGTTTACTTAAAATGAAAACACTTTCTTCCTTTTTGATAGTGAGAAACCTTGTCTGCAGTCAGTGGAAGACTAGAGTCTCTCTCGATTCTTTTCTTATACACTAGAGTAAATCTGTATTAAGCCCATATTCGCAAAAATGAAGTTACAAGATTAGACACCCCTTGCCTGAGAGCAATGGAGACAGCAATGAAACGACGATAAGCGACATGATAAATGTCGAGGGTGGACTTTCCAAAATGGTGAAAGTGGACGTTTCATGTGTACCAACAATTTTGGCTCTAGCTGGTTGCTGGGGGTGAGAAATCATTTCAGAGATTTTTCTTATTACTATATGCAAGCCAAGCGGCATGTGGTCGCACGAAATCTGGAAACAAATCTATATTGTGCTAAGTGTTGTGTCTTGGTGAATGGCGCGATCTTTGGGATATTCTTTGTGGCTGTTATATTACCTATTGGAAAGGCCCCCGTCATTTAAATTTGAGCACCCAGTTAATAAGCTGTGCCCTTCTCTTTGTTTTGGCCTTTCTCTTGGCTAGCCGTTGTCACTTATTTGGGATTTATAACTTAATGCGGTCTTTTGCATCCGAAAGAGATATATTGTGTGGGAAGTTATTAGCCATCAATCATGCGAATAGACGCCTTCTTACGTCAGAGATATGAGGATTGCTCTTCGGTTGGTGAATGATGAATTATTTGATGATGATCTTCTCTATAGATTATGGTAGGTTCATAGGTTGGAAAAGGGTTCTTTCCCTATTGCTGGTATAATCGATTTCCATACTTTTAAGGCTAAATCCTCTGCACAAGATATTTTCTCTACTGTTAGATTTGCTTTGTAGGAATTTGGAATTGCATATATCACTCGGGAATATGTTTGTCTCATGCCTACATTGGACCTACATATTTCGGAGCCTGCACTGGTTGCTACCTGGCTATTCATCACGCACATGGACAGGTGTGTTGGAGACGACATCCTTTCTGTTCCGTCGCTGCAGGTGGTCAAGCCACATTAGGAGGATGAGCTTCCTCTATTGGTGGTGGATGTTGAGTCTGTAGATACCCTTAGCCTTGTTTCACTGGACGAGCACATTGTTTCAGCTTCTTCAGGTGGTCCTGCACCCTCTTATGTTGTTGCTTCATCGAGTGAGAGCTCCGACGGTGCCTCTTCTTATGCTATATGATCGACTGTTTCACATTTTCGGCTTTGTTTGGGTTTTTCGGTGGGTTTGGGGCTGGGGATGCTCCTATCATTGTATAGATTGTATGGGTTGGGGAACTTTTCAAATTCAACTTAGGATACTGATTTTTGTATGGGTCGGGATCCATTGTAGGAGTGGGTCTTGGGCTCTTGGACTAGTATCTGATTCTCGAGCTATGACCAGGGGTTTTTTTCCTGGTTCTTTCCCACCGGTATGCTCGCTTGAACCAGGACATGTACACTTTAATTTAAAAATTAATAAAAATATGTTTCAGTGGCACTTTGCCACCTTTACTTTAAAAAAACAATATAGAAGGTTTGGTAGGTTCATGTCTGAAGAGCACTCTATCCATCATTATTATTTTTTTGTTTTTTCCTTATTATAATAATAAATTATCATCTTAAATAAATCAACAATACTTGTAGATGAATAAATACAAATATGAATATATTTGATATATTTAAGATGAATGGCAATTCATGTCTTTGTTGTAGGTGAGGATAATTGGGTGTCTATGGAGCATCGAGGTCTTGGGTAATTTTGAATACTAACATATTTTCAACACATCTCAACAAACTCTATCAAAGCTACAAAAGTAGTAGATGAGCCCCAAGCTGTAGAATTTGTTGAACTTCACCATCTAGTTGACGAAGAAGTCTTTCAGTATTTCAATCAACTGTACAAGAAGTGGTGAAAGATGATCCAACTGATCGTTAAGAATGTGAGGTGTCTCATGGTTCTGAATGTCAAGTGTCCAATGGTTAAGAATGTGTGATGTAAGATGAATGAGTCCCCACAATTCATAATGTGTGGTGCAAGAGGATTCGGTGCTTGACAGTTCATAATGTTGGATAATGATGCAAGCGTGCAATTACAAATGAAATTAGTAATGTCAAACATATGTTAGGGGTTTTTTGGAACAAGCATTTGTTTGTAATAATGTGAAAGGTAGACCCACTTTACAAAATTGGAGCATGTAAGTAAAGGTAATTTAATTCAGCTTTATAGTCAATATGTATACAGTCACCTACGTCTCTTTTTACTTCATGAAGTTAGTTTATTTTTTATTTTAAAATTTTGATGGTTATATAATGAGAACAATTCATAAAATAAGAGAGGCATTACATTGAGTTCTTGCCCATAAGCGTTACATATAGTAGTTATTGTTAGGTAGAGTAGTTGATGGTTGCAGTTAAAATAGTGGAAGCATACAGAAGTCATGTGCACGGATCATCATGTCTAAGAGATATGAAATGATAAAAATGTTTTCACTAGATATAGATTGAAAGAGGACTCCCAATCTCAGAATCAATTGTATCTTGTACTCCAACATCGCCTAATTTTCTGTGACCTGTAGTCCCAAATCAATCTCTAATAGGGTGGAACATAATTCCTAGGGAATTATTTTCTTGGGATCATAAAGCCTTCGGAGTTTTTCTCCCCAAAGATTAGGCCCAAATTGGAACCAGGGTCATGTCTCGTTGATTTAGTGAGATATTTGGATTTATAGTCGACCTGCTTGATTTTTTACCACTAAGATATAATGAGAGGTATATAAACACCCTATCTCCTCATTTTTTCATCCAACATTGTTATCAACTGGTCATTATTTTTTGATTTCAACAATTCAAGTTCAAGGTTTCAAGATAAGCATTCAAGATCTAGACTTCTTCTAAAGAATTCAAGGTGCTCTTCTCCATGCATCAAGATTTTTTTCCCTCATTTAAAGCCTAGAAAAGGAGTTGTATATCAAGGAAGGAGATACACACACATATACGTCCATCCAAGTCTTCTTTCTTCTTCTCAATCAAACATTATGGTGAACTATGATATCTATCATATGAGGTTGTGTCTTTCATGATTTCCTTTTGGGTTTTTTGTGTTAACTAAAACCTATTACGTCAACATATTTGATCACATTCAAAGAAGCAATTCTATTGCCAAGGTATGATGTATTTTATTCTTCATATCTAGCCTCTTCTATATGACAACATGATTTCATTTCATTTGAAGGTCGATTTCAAATAGGGGTTTGACAGTCTTCAAGATCCTATTTTAGGTCATTTCAGTTGTCTGTTTATTTTTCATCAATCTATATTTCTCAAATCTTGTCAATTTTGTTTATTTATCCTTCTATTACACATCATCATATCATCCATATTATCCCTCTATCCTAATAAATGATGGATCATTGACCCACATAGAGCTTAAGTCCTACTTGAGCCTATTGAGACATCTTCCTTATGTGTGTGCATTAGGAAAAGGGGAACAATCCACCTTTCTTACCTTTTTCGTATTGTACATTTTGGTGAACCCAAATCATAACATTTCCACTTTTGATTTGGTGTTTAGATATGATTTTTATGCATTTCTTTGTTATATTTTATGCATTTAGTTTCAATTTTCAATCTTATTTTTGCATTCATTGATAAAAGAGACATAAAATTTGCATATTAGTTTCATAGATCTAGCTCATCTTTGATTTGCATTTGCATGTTAAAAAAAAAAATCATTCATTGCTCTGTGTGTTTCATTATAGTAGAAAACTGTCTGATTTTCTTGTACAAAGATTTACAGACTTTGATGATCTATTTAGTAGTGAACACTTTGATATGATGGATGGAGTTCTTGATGACTTCATCTCTACTAAGCCTTCCTCTCAAACCCTTAAACTATATTTTTCCCAAAAGTTTACAAATGTGATAGAAGGGTTTAGGACATACAACAATTCCCTTTATGAACCTCTCAATGACTTCTCTCCCAAAGATTTTGTCCCTCGTGGGGACATATTAATGCAAGAACATACTTTTAGCACTTCTCTCAATAATATCCCTCTATGGGATGAACCATTGGAGAATGACATTGATTATTCTCTTGATACATGTATCTCCCACATGGAAGTACCTTGGTGCAATAGGATGATATTGTGGAGGAAGAGGGTGATATATTTCCTAATTCCCTAAATGACACTTTCCTTCCTATCCATTTCAATAATATTGTATAGGTCTAAAAATTTAGGACCCATTAATTTGGAATCTCTAGGACCTATTTGGGCCCCATATTAGTGATCTCCTTGATTATCGATGTGTTTATGCTTGATTTTCTCACTTTCCTCTCCATTTTGCCCTAAGCCCCTTTATACTTCCTGGGCCCCATAAATTTTCCTCAAAATTTACCCTCCTAGGTATAGGTCGAACATGGTTTGACCTATACCAAGTATAGGTCGAACCCCTTTCGACCTATATCTTTGGTATTTTAAATTAATGGGTTTAGGGCCCGATCCACAGTATTTTAATTTTCCCGCCTAGTGAGGTCGACCTTTGTGAATTTGGACCCTGAAATCACTATAAAAGGAGACCTCTCCCCTTGATTTTTCCATCTATTACAATCTTATGATCCACTATCAATTGCAACTTATGATCTAACATCCATTACATTCAATCTTTCAAACCTAAGGTGATTTCATGCAGCAATGATTTGGCTCCAATATTTGAAGACTATTTTGTGAATCTCTCTCTCATGATGGAGTAGTGGATTTCCCAATTGAGAAAGAATATCCATATCTTTTCTTCATTATTTCCTTTCAAGCATATCAAGCATACATACATCCATGATGCATGATTTGGCAAGTGTAGATCTATTTCATTGGTGAAGACATCCTACATTCTACAATTCAACATTCAATCAAGTGAGCATACTTCTTTGTGGGTATAGGGGATCTGTATCCATACACAAGGGGTTGACAAGAAAGGTAAATTGTTACATTTTTCTTATTTTACACGCTTTTATTGATTTCATTTCAAGGTTAATTCCTAAATAGGGGCTTGACAAAGGAAAGCCCCTTTCCCCCAACAATTTCCCCTTCTCTTTTGTGTGCAGACACAAGTTCAAAATGGAGATTTAGTTGAAGATTTGAGAATCCATTTGAGAGAACTTTCCAGATCTATTTTTTGTTCCAGAGTTTGACAATATGAGGTATAGGTAAAACCTTCAACCTGTACCCTGACATTCATAGTGCAAATTTCAGTTACAGAGCTAGAAATATAGTACAGAGACTTGCCTAGATCCATTTTATGTTTCTGATTTGGAGTAGATTGGGTATAGGTCAAACCTTCGACCTATACTTGGGTACACAGGTTGAACCACTTTAGATCTTTTCCTGTGACAGAATAGAAAGTTGCAGATTGCAGAGCTGGAGATCACAAACTGCTAGTTTAAGGTACCACGATATTTCGGGACTCTGGCAAATAGGAAATTATAATTTACACACCTTCTTCCTCTCCCATTTTTAGGTGCATGCATTCCTTTCCCTACATCTTGTATCTACTTTACACATTAGATCAGATATGTTATTGTACCTTGATGTTGCATCTTCTTTTAATCATAAACATAATATCTCTTCTCACTTTTTTCCATATATTTTACATCACAAAAAAGAAAGCACCATGAATTCTCCCCTTAGCTAGATCTTTAATTTGTGCCCTTGCATCCTTTGGTTTGTACAAATCAGATTTGTCTTGATGATAGCATTTAGGGTCTTTTCATATACATGTGTGACTTGGTGGTCTACCATTGATCACCATTTCACCATATACATGTTGGTGAACCCAAAGCTTTCATGCTTCATATCTTCTGGTTTGGTAGTTAGATTTTATTTGCATCTAATTATAATTTTATCTACATTTCCTCTTTTGATCTTGGTGTTAGATTTCCTTTTTCATAATTAGATTATCTCTTGCATACTTTGGCTAGATAGATATTCCATCACCAGATTTAGATCTAGATAGATATTCCATTACCATATTTAGATCTACTTTATTTTGATTACCTTTAACCTTCATCCATCTACCTATTCATCCATGAATCCATAATTTCCTCGCCTTGCTAGACTGGGGGCAATCTACAATAATTCTATGTGGGGATTTGACCTAGTGGGTAAAATTACACCAACCTCGTCTAGTGGACATATGTACATCATTGCAGCAATGGATCACTTTACTAAATGGGTGGAAGATATTCCTCTCACTTACATCACTGGAAAGAAGATCTCAATGTTCATACTCAACAACATCATTTGTTGGTATGGAATTCCTCAAACTATCCTGACAGATCATGGTACACCTTTACAAAACAAAGATATTGAAGATCTATGTGAACAATTCCAAATCAAACAAGGTTTCTCTTCATTCTATTATCCTCAAGGGAATGGCCAGGCTGAAGCGACAAACAAAACCATTTTGAAAATCTTGAAGAAAACAGTTAATGAATCAGGGTGAGTCTGGCATTTGCAGCTCAAAACCGCATTATGGGCCTACAAAACTAGCATGAGAACATCTATAGGAGCCACTCCTTTTTCACTACTATACAGATTAGATGCGTTTCTACCCATAGAAGTGGAAATCCCATTCGGGTGATACCACAATAGTGGGTTACACTTTTTTGCCTAAACGGACATTGAACTCTACATTTTGAGAAAAACTTTCACATTCGGATGCATATTGTCATTAAACTGTTTGAAATCGGAAGACGAAGTAA
>MU213752.1:58986-74487 GCA_018584345.1 Thuja plicata
TCAATCTAGAGTTTAATGTTTTAGAGTTCAAAATGTTTTAATGTGTAATTCAATTTAGAATCAAGGTTAGGGTTCAATCTAGAGTTTAATGTTTAATTTTGTTTTCATATGTACATATATATATGCATGCATATATATATGCACATATATACACACATGCACGCATATATATATATATATGGTTCAATCTAGAGTTTAATGTTTAATTTTGTTTTCATATGTATGCACACACACACACACACATATATATGTACACATATATGCATATATTATATATATATACACATATATATGTGTGTGTGTGTGTGTGTGCATATATATATATACACACACACACACATATATATGCATATATACATATATATATATATATATGCATATATGCACATATATACACATATATATATATGCACATACACACACACACACATATATATATATATACAAATATATATACACATATACACATTATATACATATATATGCACATATATGTACATATATGCATATATATACACATATATACACATATATATACACATATATGCATATATACATGCATATATATATACATGTATATATACATATATATACACATATATACATGCATATATACATGTATATATACATATATATAGACATATATGCATATATACATGCATATATACACATATACATGTATATATACACATATACATGCATATATATAAAAATTTACAAACAATATATATTAAAAAACATTAAAATGCATATATACAAACAATATATATTATAAAACAATAAAATAAGCAAATTAGAAATGTGAAAAACCTGAAGCAAATTGACGTTTGATAAAACGGAAGCCACTGTTCTCTGTCACTTTCAACCCAGCCGAAACAGTCAAAATGACTGTTTCGGCGGGTTTTATTCCGCCAAAATAAACCTAATTACTTTCAATCGAAAGTAACCAAGTTACTTTCGATCGAAAGTAACTAGGTACTTTCGATCGAAAGTAACTTCCGATCGAAAGTACCCATTTTGGGTACTTTCAATCGGAAGTTACTCACTTCCGATCAAAAGTTTTTAGTTGTTCCGATCAAAAGTATCTAACATTTTTTAGTGGGTCACACTTTTCGGGGTGAATTCCTTCCTCCCAAAAAGTGTAACCCACTATTGTGGTCTCACCCATTCCTGAGAATATCATTGAAGAACCTAATTTCAGATGAAGACTACAGAGTAGCAAGGCTCGGTGAACTGGAACTATTAGAAGAAAGAAGACAAAATGCATTCAACCACTTGCAAGGCTATCAGAATCATCTTAGAAGGAACTATCACAAGAAGGTGAGGCCACGAACCTTTGATGTAGGGGACCTCCTCCTAATGGAGAACCAAAAGAACCAAGCAGAGAGAGTGAAACCAGCAAAGTTCAATCCTAACTACCTAGGACCATATGTCATTGTCAACTCTACCCAGAGTGGGGCATACCAAATGGAAACACCAAAAGGAGATCAGCTCCCCGAATACATAAATAGCATGCACCTCAAGAGGTTGTACACTTAAGGTCTCAATGGTTAAGGCAACTATCTACATATCTATAAAATACCAAAAACATCATAAAATACAAAAGGTTACCTTGATGAAAACCTGGAAAACATGCATTATTGAGTAGGTACCTTGGTGAAAACCTGGAAAACAGGCGCCAAATGTTCAAATCTAGCTTCACCATCAATGAACTCAAAGAACAAAGCTTGAGAACTTTGCATGCAAGACTGACTACCCAAGCCATTTCAAGAGGCACAATCCCCTTTGAGCACCAACACTTATCCATGGTTAGTACTAGTCCACCAGACTGGGGGGCAATTCTAAAAGTCCTGAAAAAATTCCTAAAAATCTAAAAAATTCTTCAAAAATCCTAAAAAGATCAAAATGTCCTGAAAAAATTAATGTACAAAAAAATCAACAAATTGCAAAATCCCAAGCAATAAAACTGGCTCGATTATCAACAAAGCAAACGGCGATCAAGCCAAGTCAATCAATGTCAAAATCATGATCTTTGCGAATCAACACTGGGCCCATATGACAAAGCTTTATCAACTATCAAATCTATCAGCAAGCAAATTGGCGACCAAGCCAATGTCAAAACCATGAGCTTTGCGAATGAGAATTGGGCCCATCTGACACAACTTGATCATCTATCCAAAATGGTCAAAATCAATCAATCAATCAAATCATCATCTTACACAATGATGGATGCACTCAAAACTAGACACATCAGTCTTATATGAGTCATCTATTACTGAAACCAGACACAATCAAGCCAATCAAGCCTATCAAGAGAATCAACCCAATCAAGAGAATCAAGGTAAATCAAGGAAAAAACAAATGTTGACTAGGTTAGTCATTCAGTCAGATGTCAGTCTATATTTTGTGGTTATGTTCTTATGCTACTCCAGGATCCACCAAGTGAGGAGAGTAGCTATGATGGATCATGACTTATTTTCTTTGATTGCTATCTGTGGAATGTTTCATTTGGATTCTGGGGCCATGATGATTTAGGATAAGTGCGGTAGGTGCTATCACTTATCTGGCAGCCACACAATTCCACGATCTGAGCTTAACCCTAGAAAATAATTGGACATTCCTTATTTGTTATCTATTTTTTTATTACCATTAGAATCATAGCGACTATCCAGATGGTTTGAGATCTGGGTGCATTGGATTTATATCTTGGTTTTTTGTCTTTCTTTTCAAAATCAAGAGTGCATAGAGGTATCCAAATGGTCTGAGAATTGGGTGCATTGTAATTATATCTTGGTTTTATTTTTTCAAATGGACAGTGAGAAAAGTGTTATCCAGATGGTCAATATCTAGGTTCTTTTGACTCTCTTTCTTTTAACAAAACAGAGATCATAGCGGTATCTAGATGGTCAATATCTGGGTGCATTTAGATCTCTTTCTTTTCAAAATAGGGAACATAGCTGAACCCAGATGGTCAATATTTGGGTGCACTAAGTTCTCTTTCTATTCAATCTCTCCTCCTTCTGGTTATCAAGAGGTCATAGCGGTATCCTGATCAGCAATATCTGGGTGCATTGGATACTCTTTAGAATTTCATAAAAAGATGTAACGATGACAAAAATTGGAAACATGGCAGCGACTTGGGTCACCCATCCATTCTATCAATTCATATCTATCAATCGATCCCAGAGAAAAAATTCCACTGACTTTCTTCTAACTAACACATGCATTTACTCATATATTTTGTGCATAGTAGATTGCATTCATTTATTGTATAAGAAAAATTAAAAAAACATGAGCATAGTAGATCATATAATCAATGCATCCATCATCAATAACATCATAACTAACATAGGAATGCATTCATCATCATCATATAATGATTCACATTTTTAACAAATTAATGCTCATATGACACATTTTCTATGCTTAATTTGTTGAGGGGGCATATAGTCCACCTACTGTCACTAGGGCAAGCTGGGGCAGGATAAAATATGAAAATTTTTTGACACAATGTGATGAATCACATTGTATAAAAGAGGGGCAAATTTAGACACCCTAAAATGAACAGACTTGCGACTTTACATTAAAAACACTAATTTTCATATATTAATTAATGGTTTTTTAATCGTTAATTAATCGTTTATTTTCTTCTAAATTCATTCCCCAAATCATCTAATCAAATCTCCAAAATTAATTAAATAATTAATTTTATTTAATTAATTAACCTTAATTGATTAATTTCCATTAATTAATTAGTTAAAGTCAAATTCCTAAAGTGTAAATTGAAATATTTAAACTTTCTAATTAAATTCTTCCAATTAAATTAATTTCAAGTTAGTTAATTTAATTTCATTCAATAATGCAATTCTAAATAAAAAAGAATTCAATAATCTCACATGTTGAAAACTTTAATTTCAAAAATGAATTAAATATTCATTTATCTTCAAAGCGATAACTCCCAATCAGATCACATGGGTTACTCCACCCACCTCTTCAGTTCAAAAAGGTAACTCATAATTAGCTCTTCAGTTAACCAAACTCTATCTCCTCTCTCTCAGTTGAAGAGGTGGAATTTACTGATGGCTCCTCCAATTCCCTTTGATCTCAATCGTTCATCTTCCTATATCTGGGATTGATCTCAACCGTTCATTTCATTCTCAATTCCTATATAACAAACCCTCCATAACCATTTGAAGGATCTAGGATTTCAAGCTCACATGCGCCATTACTCTATCAAATTGGTTCAAGCATCAAGCCATCTTGCGATCACAAAGCAATTCAATATTATATTCTCGACACTCCCAAGTCATAGATGCTACCCACACCAATATTGATCATCACAAACAGCATTTTGGAAGGAGTAGAGAGAGACAATAGAAGCTTCAAGCAATTGGGTTTGCATTCAATTGTTTTCCTGTTATTTGCTTGTAGATTTTAATGATATGTGGTTTTCTTATTAGTAGCTTGTTTCTTATCGATTTCCCCCATTGCAAATCGGTGCTACTAACCCCTCATTAATTTGAGCTTGGGTGATAGATTTTGATCCATGCGTACAGGTTGAAGTAATACTATTGGATGAGTATGCTCAAATTTATTTTGCTGGTAAATGGCACATTCCTTGACATATTGTAGCACCTTATCTATGAGGCACTTCCATGCAAATATCTCATGGATCTACTTATAGGTCTTAAGGTACTCTGGGTGCCTTGCCAGTGGATAATTATGAATCTCCCTCAAGATCTTCTCCTTCATCTTTAACTCTAGGGTCTTCATAGTCCCTCAAAATTAGTGTCATCCTATTCCTATCTTGTCCTTTTCACAAATTTATTATCTCTTCATTTCTACTTTGTCATGAGTATGAATGCAAGGTCATACTCTTTCTATTTAATTGGAGCTAAATATAGTGCCATGAATTATACTCCTTTAATTAATGAGTCCACTTTCAAACTCTCCTAGCACTCATTTTAGTTTTATACTTCACTAAGCATTTTTGGGTCTATTTCTAATCTTAATTTATTAGCCAACTTAAGAATATGAGTTTTATGCTATTTTAAATATCAACACACTCCTCTTTTTGCCCATATTTTAGTGTTCCATTTATCCTATATCATTTTAATTTGATCTGTGGTTCTACTTTACTTCCAATGCACTCAATTGCCCTCTTAATATTAGGGACCTATCATCCCGCTTCTCTAAAAATTGAAGCCTATTGTTGGGAGTATGTAGCTTAGCCACATGGTCTAATGCTTTTTAGTCAAATTTTTGAGAGAGTAACGTGTTGACCTAAATATCATCAGATCTTGTATCAAAATTGGGATGTGACTATTGTAAGTCATCCAAAATGCAAGAACACCTTAAGAACCCTATATAAGACATCACTCCCAGTTTATTTCATCATATCTCATTCAAAAGTTTCATCTCAAGAGCATATTAAAAAAATACTTCTCAAAAGAACAACTTAGTTGTCCCTTAATATAATGGTGTTTGAAAATGTTTTCTAATTTGCATTGTCATGCTAAATAATCCATTTCCCTCCATCATACTTCTATATATGTCCTTGACCAAAAGATCAATCAGGGTACTTAAAGAAAGAATCCAAACTATTCTTTAGAAAGGTAATCACTTTTCAACATAGGCTTATAACTTTCTTGATATGGTCATGCAAACACTATAGTGAACAAGGGCTACGTGCAACTGGAGTCCCTGCCTTAAGTAGGGGAGTAGCAAGGAGCTATCATTTGGTGTAGCATTTCCTAGAACAGTGATTGAGACCAGGGGATTCATTTTTGAGCTTGCACAAAGGCAGGGAAGGCGAAGGAAAAGCCACAACAAACAAAAGAAGAGCTAAGGATGCACTAGGGAGTATACCGATTGTTCTTGGAAAGGGGAGTTTGCTGAGAATAGTTAAAATTTTGAAAGTGGTGAAATGTTATTTCAGAGCTAACTGTTTAACACAACATGAACTACAATGTATGTGACTAGTTCTAAAAGTATATTCCACTACTCTGCCCTTGCCATGGTACTGATTTGAAGTATTGGTCACTGTATTTCAATGGAAATATTTATTTATTTCAAGTATCGGTCACTGTATTTCAATGCAAATATTTATTTATTTCAAGTATTGGTCACTGTATTTCAATGGAAATATTTGACTATGATGCTTTTCCCTTCACATGGTACTGATTTGAAGTATTGGTCACTGTATTTCAATGGAAGTATTTTTTGATTTCAAGTGGTCACTATATTTCAATGGAAATATTTGACTATGATGATAGTCTATAATGCACTAATGCTTTAGAACTTGTTTCAACCAATCTAGCACTGTTTCCCTTTTAGCATAGTGACCATTTCACTACTGTTATGTATTTTCTATTGAGATTGATTGTGCTTTCATTTTTCAGACTTTGAATGAGAATGGACTCCATATAAATTTCCATATCCATTACTTTCTATGTATTGTTACTGGGTTGCAACCTTTCTTCAAGAGTGTATACCGAGTTTTGCTTGTTGTATATAACTTCTTATTAGTCTCCTTGCACTGTTCTTTCACTGATCTATTCATTTTTGTACCCATTTTCTATCCAATTTGTTTTTTCTTCTTACAGTTCATCACCACTTCACTTGTTTTTTCCTCTTGCATTTTATCAACGCTTATTTTAAGTTTGAGTTTAACATGTTCTATTTGAGCAATTTTATTTTCTGGTCTAACTCTCTATGTGTTAGACATCTACTGAAGTCGATATCTTCTTTGTTGAGCGTCCCTCATTCAATATCCTAGCTCTTCCTTTTTATTCCCTAAAATTCTTGAGCCTCTAGTTTATGACTATATTGAGGCATATATTTCTTACAAAATTAGTCCCTTTTTTAGTTTGATGAGTACATCATTTTCTATGTTTGGGTATACTCTGGTGTATCTAAAAATAAGTTTTATTTCAACTTTTGGATAAGTAGTATAATGTCATTAAACTTTATTATATATAAAGAGAAAGTTTACAAAATAGAGTAAAAAAAATTGCAAATTCAAAATGAGCTGTCTTTCTACCTACTAATTAGAATCAAGAAAATAGAGATTCCTAACCCAATATCTTAAATTTTAAATAAAACCATAGATTTGCAGAATAATAATCATACTATAGCTGCCAAAACCAAGTCTAAAACAAAATGACGAATGTAGGAAAATATACATAAAAGAACATATTACAATGCCAAACAAAATGACAAATGTAGGAAAATATACATAAAAGAGCATATTACAATGCCAACAAGGAAAAGTGCTAAGAAGACTAGAAGAAGAGAGGAAAAAGATAGTTATTATTTGAACTGTTGAAAAGATATAGAGTCATCATGCGCTACTCTATCAACATTATCTTGAGTACGAATATTTAAATGTTGGTGACAAAATATCCTTCCATCAATTGCCTCCTCTACTGTGGATTTTGAATCACCAATAATACATGGTGACACTCGCTGGTAAGGGGAAAATGGAAAATAAAATACTTATCCTAAAGCAAAAACTTCAGATTCGGCTATATCTTTCCTTCTAAGGATTTTTTGCCACATATTTCTAGTTTTTTGCGTTGTGGTTTCCATCAAGAAAGATATTACCTATTTTAATATCATGGCGTGCAATTCTTGCTGAGATTTTGATGAAGATAAGAAAGACTTTGAGCTACTTCCATGATATTTCTCCTGTCTATTCAAACTTTTGGGAATTTTTGAGTAATGGGAAATAGGGAGAGAAGAGAATTCAAAAGGTGTGTAAGAGGTTTTGCAAAGCATTGCAACTACCATTCAACATAACATTGGGGGAAAATTAAAATTTGAGTTTTTCCAAAAAGAAACCCAGCCCCAAAATCGCTCATCTGCATTTCCACATAGAACAAGACATTAAATAGAAATAATATCATAATTATTCAGATCTTGCTTATGAAAAAAGTTTCAAGTTATTCAGCACTGAAACCATAAAACAAAATGTAAATTTGTCATCACTAACTCTATAAATCCCATAATCCTAAGACCCTGAGTTTTTCTCTAACCACCAATGGTCGGCTACACACAAAGGAACATTTCCCATCTCTTTCAAAGCACAATTCACAATATTCTTCAAAATTGCTGCCTCAGCCCTAAATAGTTTGAGGCGAAAACAAAAGTTACACATTTAAATAGAGCACGCCTTCACTACTTATGTCAAAACAGAACAGATGCAAAGCCAAAAAAATGCAGTGAAATACTTGACTGTCAAAGAAATAGAGAAAATAATACATACTCACTATTGTTGACCTTGTAGCCAACATGGAATGAAATGTTGTTGAGTGCATCTTGTAAAGAATATAGAATTACTCTATATTCTGGAAACACACAGGAAATACTCTGTTTCAACAATGAATAAATTCAACAAACCCCAAAACAGGGCAGCGAATAAACATGAACATAAGTGGAGAAATATGAAAGCTTTCTTCTTGCTTCTATTAATCTGAAAATTAATTCTACAACTCAAATAAACTTATAGCTACTGGGCTGCATACAAAATACTTTAAGCTTCTCAAAGCTCTTACAAAATTTCTGGAGCAATCACTGCTCAACAAGACAATAAAATTACAATTGTTGTTGTAAAACCAAGTCTCTGATAAAACAGAGCATTTACAAAATAAACTAATTTGTTGCTGCTGCAAATAAGTTTCTTACATCTCTGTTGAAGAATAAAGATATTCTTCACTTTATAAGGTAATTTTTGTCCAAAGAAAATATCAGAAGTCTAAAGAAGAAATCAGATTTCCCCAAAATCTGATTTGAACTTATCTCAAAAAAGTTCACACAAAATGTGATATTCTTTGAGCAATTAAAAACAGAGGAGATTTTCAACTTCTGGAAAGTCAAAGAAAAGGGGCTCAAGCAATCAGATTTTATTCTGAAAAATCAACACTCCCCCATTGTCTTGAGCCGACAAAACATGATCATGCTTGATCCAAATGAACTACACCCAGATTTCTCCTTAGGCGCTCAAAAATTGCAATTCTCAAAGGCTTGGTGAAAATGTCTGCTAGCTACTGCTCCGACCTACAAAACTCCATTTTTATTTCACCATTCTCAACTAATTCTCTAATAAAATGATACCTTATTTCAATGTGCTTGCTTCTTCCATGAAACACTGGATTCTTCAACAAAGCTATTAAGGAAATATTGTCACAAAATATTGTGGTTCCATCCTCTTGTTCTTCCTTCAATTATACCAAGATCCTTCTCAATCAAATAGGTTGACATGTTGTTGCATTTGCTGCTATACATTCATCCTCTGCTGTAGATTGAGAAACTATGGGTTGCTTCTTAGAAGCCCATGAGATTACGCCTGAACCCATGTGAAAGACATGATCGGAAGTGCTCTTCCGATCATCCAAACTCCCTGCCCAATCACTATCTATGTAACCAATCAATCCAAAATCATTTGCTACAGTATACAAAATACCATATCCTTTAGTGCCATTCACATACCTTAAGATTCTCTTTCCCGCTTGCCAATGGGAGTCCTTTGGAGTTTCCATAAATTTGGAAATCAAACTTACTGCATGCATAATGTCTGGTCTAGTTGTTGTCAAATACATCAAACTTCCAACCAAACTTTTAAACAAAGTTGGATTCACATTGTTGTTGCAATCATTCTTGCTTAGCTTTAGACCTACTGTAGTTGGTGTTGGGGCAGCCTTGCTATTCTACATTTTAAATCTCTCCAAGATTTGATTTGCATATATTTCTTGAGATATAAAAATCCCATCATGCATTTGTTTTACTTCTATGCCTAGAAAATATCTTAAGAGACCCAAGTCTGACATTTCAAACTCTCTTTTCATGGCCTCTTTAAAATCAGCAATGAGGAAATTATTATCCCCTGTAAAGATTAAATCATCAACATACAAGACAACAATTAAAATATTACCATTTGTTGCCTTGATGTAAAGAGTGGGCTCACCATCGCTTTTGCAAAAACCATTGCTCATCAAATATGAGTCAATTCTGCTATACCATGCCCATGGAGCTTGCTTAAGCCCATAAAGAGCCCTTTTCAGCCTATACACTTTGCCTTCGTGACCCGAAACTTCATAACCAGGTGGCTGCTCCACATAAACCTCTTCTTTCAATATTCCATTCAAGAAGGCGGATTTCACATCCATTTGATATACCTTCCATTTGTGTTGGGCTGCAATTGCTATGACAGCACGCACGGTTTCCATTCTAGCAACGGGGACGTAGGTTTCATCATAGTCTCTACCAAACTGTTGTTTATACCCCTTGACCACCAATCGATCCTTATGCCTATCTATTTTTCCTTCAGCATTGCTCTTGGTCTTGTAGACCCACTTAACTCCAATAACTTTCTTGTTAGGAGGTAAATTAGTGAGCTCCCAAGTTTCATTTCTTTGAATTGCATCTATTTCCTCATCCATGGCCTTACACCATTTTTCTTCTTTTTCAGCATCCTCAAAATAAATTGGATCACTATGAGAAAATAATGCAAAATTTATGTTTTCATTAAATTCATTTTCATACCTTTCATCTTGGTAAATCTCCCTTAGACTCTTGGTCTTTTGTGGCACTAGGGAGGCGAGAGTGGGATCACTACTCTCTGTATTGCTGCTGCTGGTCTCTGCTGGGCCAATTTTCTGCCTTCTGGAGCCTTCTATATCTACTATTATATCATCTTGTTGTTCATTAACATCATCATCTTCAACAATAATAGGCACTTTACTTGAAGTGCTTGATGATGTGTCCACCGAGCCATCCCATGACTCATTCTCAATGAAGTCCACGTCTCTTGAAATGATGATCTTTTTGGTGACAGGGTTATACAATATGTATGCCTTTGAATCAAGACTGTATCCCATAAAGATACACTTCACACCCTTGTCATCCAAATTTTGCCTTTGCTCCTTTGGCACGTGTGCATATGCTACAAACCCAAACACTCTCAAGTGTTCAACCATCCATCTATGTTTTGCCCATGCTTCCAATGGAATCTTGTCACGGACTGCCATCGTAGGACTTCTATTTATCAAATAGATAGCTGTTGCTACAGCCTCTTCCCAATATTCAATTTAGAGTCCTTTTGCTTTCATCATGCTTCTTTCCATCTCAACAATGGTCCTATTCTTTCTTTCAGCCACTCCATTTTGTTGCGGAGTATAACTGGTTGTTAGCTCCTTCTTTATGCCATTCTTCTTGCAAAATTTTACAAAAATATTGGAGGTATATTGCCCCCCTCTATCTGACCTTAGGACTTTCAAATTGTGTTCACTTTCCCTTTCAGCCTGGGCTTTAAATTCTAAAAACTTGTCAAAAGCTTCAGATTTATTTTGCATAAAATAAACCCATGTTCTACGGTTGAAATCATCTATAAAGGTCATAAAATTATAAGTACTCCCTCCAATGGAAGTGATTTTCATAGGGCCAACTAAATCAGTATGCACCAATTCTAATGGTGCTCTTTCCCTTCTACAGTTTCCAGAATTAAAAGGCAACCTATGTTGCTTACCCAAAATGCAAGCCTCACACTTGCTACTGAACTCTTTAATACATGGAAAATCATCTACCATTCTTTTCTTGGACAATAAACTTAAACTAGCAAAGCCAAGATGTCCATACCTTAAATTCCATAGCTTGGAGGAGTCTTCAATCACGCTCTTGAAGGCTGATTGTTGTACTGTTGTACATGCGTTCTTGGGAGATGCAGTTGCTGTAATTGAAAAGAAACACATTTCTATCTTCAATGGAAACATTCGATTCTTTGTCATTTGGACTGCTGCAATAATTAAATCTTACTCCCATCCTTATCATAAATGACACATTAGTCATTTTCCAATAGCACTTTATATCCATTTTGAATGAGTTGTCCAACACTCATCAAATTGTGCTTTATTCCTGGGGCAAAGTAAACATTCTAAATTTCTTGTTTCTCACCTTGCTTGGTGCGGATCATAATAGATCCTTTGCCCACAACTGGAACAATCCCATTGTTCCCCATTCTAATATCTGATTTTATTGATTTATCAATGAAAGAAAAAAGACTTTCATTACCACTCATGTGGTTGCTACAACCGTTGTCCAAATACCAGACTTCGGGGCTGCCTTCTTCACCAATATTGCACATGATGAAGGCTGTGGGATTATTTTCATTACCCACTTTCACATCAGCAACGTTTGCACTTTTCTTTGAATCATCACCTTGCTTTTTCCAGCAATCACTTGCATAATGCCCAAATTAATGGTAATAATAGCACTCAACATTTCTCTTGTTCGAGTTATTATTCTTCTTGCCTCCTTTAGAATTATTCTGAGAGTTGCTAGCTCCCTCATTTATGGTTGCTCGTTCTGAGCTTTCTCCTCCAGCATTTTGTTGTCCGGAGTTGCCACGACCTCTTCCTCTTGAGCCTCTTCCAGAGTTGTTTCTTCCTCTCCCTCTGCCTCTTGCATTGGATTGAGCTCTGAAATCTTGCTCTTGAGAAGAATTTGTTGATCGATTAATTCGATGCTCATGGGTTTGGAAAGAACCCATTAACTCATCAACAGTCAATGTTGAGAGATCCTTTGCCTCTTCAATGGCAATAACTAGAGTATCAAATTTTGAGGGAAGACTTCTCAAAATTTTCTCTACTATTCATTTCTCCTCCATGGTTTCTCCATTGGTTCTCAACTGGTTTATCAAACCAGAGAGTCTTGAGCTGAAATCTGAAATTGATTCATTGTCCTTCATGAGAAAAGTCTCAAATTCCCTTCAAAGCATTTGGAGCTTCACCGCACGAACTTTTTCAGTCCCTTTAAAGCTTGTGTGAAGGATATCCCAAGCTTGTTTGGAATAGTCAGTTGCTGCTATTCTGGGAAAGATTGCCTCTGTTAAGGCAGTTTCAATCAAGCTCAAAGCTTTTGCATCTTTCCTCCTTGACTCCTTCAATTGAGTCTTTTGATTGTTTGTGAGGGTAGCAAACAGAGTTGGGTCTGTTATATCCACAAAGCCATTGACCACAAGCTCCCACAAATCATTTGCAACCATTACGGTCTTCATCTTCTTTGCCCAAACATCATAATTTTGTCCATTGAAAGACGACGGCTATTGCCAGCTCTTTCGTACATCTCCAGCCATGTCTCCTGTGCAAAATAAACAAATACCTAGAAAAAACAAATGCCCAAAGTCACAAGGATTGAGGGACAATCAGCTCTGATACCATGTAAAGAATATAGAATTACTCTATATTCTGGAAACACACAGGAAATACTCTGTTTCAACAATGAATAAATTCAACAAACCCCAAAAAAGGGCAGCGAATAAACATGAACATAACTAGAGAAATATGCAAGCTTTCTTCTTGCTTCTATTAATCTGAAAATTAATTCTACAACTCAAATAAACTTACAGCTACTGGGCTGCATACAAAATACTTTAAGCTTCTCAAAGCTCTTACAAAATGTCTGGAGCAATCACTGCTCAACAAGATAATAAAATTACAACTGTTGTTGTAAAACCAAGTCTCTGATAAAACAGAGCATTTACAAAATAAACTAATTTGTTGCTGCTGCAAATAAGTTTCTTACATCTCTGTTGAAGAATAAAGATATTCTTCACTTTATAAGGTAATTGTTGTCCAAAGAAAATATCAGAAGTCTAAAGAAGAAATCAGATTTTCCCAAAATCTGATTTGAACTTATCTCAAAAAATTTCACACAAAATATAATATTCTTTGAGCAATTAAAAACAGAGGAGATTTTCAACTTCTAGAAAGTCAAAGAAAAGGGGCTCAAGCAATCAGATTTTATTCTGAAAAATCAACACATCTTTCCACTCATTAATTTTTTCCTGGGTGTATCTGCCTTTTCTTTTCATGCTCCGACAATGCATCGACATACATTCCTTTTCCCTATTGTACATATTTGAGATGAGAGGGATCAACATGATAGAAAATGGGAACAATTTTTGCACCTCTTTTGAGCATGAAGGATAGCTTAGATAAACACCATGGCGATTGGGCATAGTTGTGAGGAAAAATGACAATATGAAGGGAGGCACTAGCCATTGCTGCTTCTATCTTTGTAGGAATCACATCGCCAGGCTCAATTGCTTCTACATCGAGGAAAGTTCAAAATCCCATGCCGTCAACTGTGTCATGAATTTCCCTGGTGATACTATGTTTCACATCACTTTCGTGATGGTTAATAAATATCTTCCAGGGCTCCATTACCGCTCTGAGCTCCAGTCCCATCGAAGAACATAGTACAAATATTTTATGTATTAAACTTGGGTCTCCCCACCTGTCTTGCATGCATGTGAAATGTAGAAACATAGACAAGGCACATGTCGCCATCCATTGCCACCACCTACCATGACTCTCCAAGATCATTTTTTTGCATAATTTTTTGAGCAGGAAAAAGAAAAGATAGCCAGGAAAAAGTAGCTGAGCCAATCAAAAATTAGGAATTTTGTTGGAGGAAATCCATTTTAGTAGAAAGTGATCAGACGACCATAGGATATAGCAAATGTTATACAAATTTCATGGTTATCGAGACTTCAAATATTGCAAAATAGATATCCGAAAACATTAGTCCCCGCCTTAGATTGCGGTGACTAACAATATAAATTTCAAACACATATATTTATGAACAGAAACAATAATCAACATCTATTCAATAATCAGAAAGGGATCAATACAGGGCAAATAGACTTCTTACGATATCATCCTTGTTGGGAGTTGTAGATGAGTCAAATGTATAATGTATAGTTCGATTGCAATGCAAATCTAGCTTACTCCTCACAGCATGAATCAAAATACATATGACAGATAACCTTCAAAAATGACAGATAATGGATGGTCACTGATGTGGCAAGTGGTGAATGTCTCAATCGTATGTTTGTGCTTCTATTTGCATTTAGAGTTTTCAATGATCAAATCTAAAAGTGTAAGCAACTTTAATTTTTTTTCTTAGGCCCCGTTTGCTTGCAGGAATTGGAATTGAGTCAAAACCTTATTATCACAAAACCAGGTTTTGAAATCCTGGTTTTGCATCTTCGGGTTATAATTTGGACCGTTTGTTTGACCTGGAAGATGGATTAGTCAATCCATCTTCTGCGTTTGGTTGCCAATTTCGAAATTGGAATTGGAATTGACAAATTCCAACTTCCGCGTTTGATTCTACATTTCGAATTGGAATTGGAATTCGACAAAGACTTTATAATTTTTTATTATTATTGAATAATGTTTAATTTATATTGTGATTGATTTTGTCCATTTTTTATTTTTTTTTATTTTTTATTTTTTATTATTATTGAATAATGTTTAATTTATATTGTGATTTATTTTGTCCATTTTTTATTTTTTTTATTTTTTATTTTTTTAAATTGCGCTTCTGATCATACATGTGCTTCTATATTCACAGATAAAACTTGGAAAGGATAGCTCACTCAATTCCAATTTTTTCATGCTTATGCTCATAAAAATATATGTTGATCTCATTTTTACTAAT
>MU213753.1:28148-42169 GCA_018584345.1 Thuja plicata
GAGGCTCATTAATGACAGAAAATGACCCCTAACCCATAGGGTACCAAGTTGGGTGACTAAAACTAACCCCGGTTACCCCCTAGGAGTCCAAAAGACCCTCTAAAACTCACCCTGAAGTTAACCTACGAAATTCTAGGTCAAAGAAATTCTAGAAAATTCTAACCCTAGGGTAAGCTTGGGTACTACTCCTAGATGACCTTAGTTAACCCTTGACTTACCTTGGTTTCCCTTTACTAGCCATGTCAATAATTAAATTACAACACTTGCCAAATTTGGCACATAAAATCAAAATATTAGACATGACTTGATAACATGAACATTTACTAATTTTAATAACATACATGCAAACCACGTTCACGAAATAAACACATAACAACGAGGTCCATGTCTCTTTATATAGACAGGACCTTGGTAAGCACATGTATATACGTAGGTTCCAGTACTGGGTCCCCGATTTAGATCGATGGTCAACTCTTCCTGCACACTCAATGCACACGTCAGTAGATCCAACACAACATGATATGAAACATAACATAACATCAATAATATATGTAAGCATATAAACCACATTGCATTTAGAACAGAAATATCCTAGCATCGGTTTCCTAAATTATTTTCATCATATTGCATTCATACATTTAGATCCATATAAGACATCAACATAAGCTAAAACTAAATCAGAACATAAACATCTTAGAAGTGCCCTGATTACAAAATCAGGTGCTGAATATATAACATAGGATTCCACTGATCCTCAAAAGTACAAAAAGTCTCGGTGATAGTCAAAGTATGTCAAAGCATAAACTGCTGAAAGCATGAAAACAAGGTAGTAAACTATAACAGTCTAGTGTAGGTCTCACATGATACAACTTATCAAAGTGCTACACAAAATTTAGGCTTTTCTTATATGATAGCAATTGATTTCCTTCACTCAGATCAAACTCATTTCTAATCACATTCTCAGGAAAATTGAATTGATGTTTCAACACTAAGAGCTTTGTCTTCTTCCTGAACATATCTTTGATAAATGATTCTGGATAAACACATCTTGATATTGTAGTTTTCAAATGATAAGGAGAGAAATATGTTTGCAGGTGTTTCCATCCTCCCTTTGTGATAATGAATTAATGGGCATCTGTGATTGTGGAAAAAATAGTTCCTTTCCTCTTCCTATTAGTGCTTATTCCTATAGGCCTCCAATCTTCCTTATTATTTCTACCAATCCCATATATTTTTTTTATTTGATCGGTAATAGGTTTTATAAATTATTATTAGTCATCCGGGGTGGAGCTTGACCCAAAATAAGGGTGGTAACAAGAGAGGGTACCACCTCCCCCAAAATCTAAAGTTCTATTAAGAAAATAAAAACAGGAACAATACAGCAAGTCCAGGACATAGGATTTTGTTTTAACCACTCCTTTAGAGTGGGAGCGCAGAACCATTTCCAAATTATTTTGTTTTCTCTCATTCTTCTTTTTCACTATGTGCCAACCATCCTCCAATTTAGTTACCTCATTCCGCCGCTCTGAAAATGTGACTGTTGTGATTATTCCATCCCCTTTGTCAAAAGAACCATCTTCCTGACCCATGCCATCTTTAGGCTCCAAAGAAGAGTGCATAAAAGTCATAGCTCTCTGCTTCTCTCTACCAAAAGGTGTGCCAATACTAGTCCCCATATCATGAGAAAGTCCATTGGAAGATTTCTCTTTGTGTTCTGGTGGAGGAGCATCCTCAAGAACGAACCCTATATTAAGAAGCACTCTGTAAGGTAATATATTAGGGACTCCTTTGTAGCCATAGACTCTAAATATTGTTAATACTGGGTAAAGAATAACCTCACCCCAATTATGTACTATATTCAATTCTTGATTATATCCATTTTTCCTCAAGAGTTGTAAAATTATTACAACAATTCTAGGATCATCAGACAACAATAATGCCCTAAGTCTGGCAGAAAAACATCTATCAAATTGTATTAAACTTTCTTCTTTGTTATACCAAGACATATCTGCAATCCATAATTGTTCTGGAATATCCTCATCATCCTTAACTCTCATCAAGTTCATCTCTTTTCTAAATTAATCTTCCCCTTTAAACAAAAACATGTGCATCAGCAAGGAGTACCATGCAAAAGGTTTGGACACTTTCTGTTCTTGATGCCTATCAAACCCTCATGTATTAGGTCTGTAATGTATGAAGCAAAATAAAAAAATATTGCTAGATGGGGATGCAAAATCTATAACATCATGAACATATAATGGATGGGCATTTTCTTTTCTTCATCATCCCAACAGATTTGACATAGAGCCCTATAGACTCATCTTGGTTTTGCAGTAAAGTAATCCAGGTTAAAAGGTTCTTTGGTATTTTTCCCTACCATAATCAAATCCCCAACTTTGTTAAAAAATTCCTTTAAGGGTTCACTTCTAAAATAGTTCTTTTGGGCTTGATATACCTTTGTAAACTCATTGAAATCAATCTTATCCATAGGGGGTATCCTCATCATTCAACCTAAACACTTCTCTAATTTATTTTGTAGTTACACAAATCATAATGTGTCTATCCTTGTCCCTGACCACACTAGTTTTGTTGTCATACTTGTCAGCTATCTGCATAAGCATTTATATGTCCATGAAAACTCTAGGAACTACTAATTTGCCTACATCAAACTGCCATACATTACTATTCAAAGTATAGGTGTTTATTTACATATAAACCACCTTGAACAAGGCTAGTCCAATCATACCTATACTTTCATCTCTAACCCACTGACCCAAATCATATATACCTTCGCATATTTTCAGATGTGGGGTTTTGGGCATATTTCCTTGATTTTTGTTGAATCATTAGTTGACCTAATCAATTGTTGTATCAGGTCATCACATACATTTCTTTCCTTGTAGACTATTTTACCCTTAAACTCTCTCTTGGGCAACATCTTGAATTTAGGGTTTTACAAGTCTAATAATTTAACAATTTTGAGAATAGAATCCTTTTACTGCAAACCCTAATATTTTTTCAAATTTCTCAAAATTTAGAAACACTAGTATAAAAATATTACCCATTCTGCAAAGAGCTTGGATGTTTGAATGTGATTGCTGCAACTCTATTTCGATCCACAACTCTGATAATTATGCCAAATAAGACTTGAATGATTGATCAAATAACAATCCCATCACTTTTGAGCATTAAATTTTCACCACAGAGAAGCACACATTTGCCATTAGTTCATCTGAGTTTGAAATCTCATGGCTAACGGTTCACAATTGTTACTTTAACACTTTGAAACCTAACCGTTGATCTTGAAAAAATTCCATTACATCGGACGGTGCACAACAAGCCTTTTATAACATTAATCTTCTTAGACACATGTCACAATGATGCATTCCCTCAAAGATTATGTTTCAGATAGTTTTGACCTGAGGCTTTACGCCCACCATTAGATCTTTATGTATTTTCTTGCACTTTACCTTACTGTATGTTGCCAGAGTGTCCCATCATTTTGGACATGCATCACTATGGCACGTTCCCTTGAAGGTTATATGTCTATCACTTTATACTCAAGCCTTAGCACCAGCAATCCAATCTTCGTGATCTTTACTTCCTTTATCCAAATTTATAACTCACGACTTTGATCCTGTAGAGACACATGGCGACACTGTGCAATGCCTCAATGGTTAAATCCACACTACTTCTAATCAAAGGATTTATTCCAACCGTTGGATCTTTATTAACCTGTCTTATCTTTAATGAACCAACAGTCTAGCAACCAAGGTCTCAACTTTCTCAGACACGCTTCACCACAACGTGTTCCCTTAATGCTTAATATCCCTTCATCTAGTATTTGACGTTTAGCACCAGCTGTAAGATCTTTATGAAGATGCTGATGATTTATTTGATTCTTTATTACAATATTGGGCCTGATATTTGCCAAGTGTCACAATGGCACTTTCCCTTAATGGTTATTTCACCATCATCTTTATTTTAAGGCTTTGCAACCATCATTGGATAAGATCTGACTTCTCCTTTATTTAAAATTAACTTTACGACCACGCATGAACCCTCTTGGACACACACCATTACCACGCAAAGCCTGAAAAGTTAACTTCCTACATCTTTCATCCTAAGGCAAAGCGCGTATTGTTAGATCAAAAAGTATCTGAGGCGATCTTATGACTTGTATTTCAACTGTAGATGGTCCCACCAGATACATGTGGATTCATGGTGCAATGCCTTAAAGCATATATTTTGATCATCTTCATCTAAAGGGAATGCACAAACCATTGGATCAAAAGGAACTTGCCCAAAAAATGATTTAAAATTAATAAAAGAGTTACGGGATCTCAAACTTAGGAAATATTAAAACGCTAGAGACTTAGAAACTATTGAACATGACCCCACTTAATAAACACATGGTAGACACATAACTTAATTCATGAAAAAGGTAATGTAAAAATAGAAACCGCTCCAGCACTTAGGGTTTTAAAACAAGATTTACACTTGAAGACTTTAAACAAGGGTTTCAAAATGTACACATGACCTCTTTGAAACTTGCAGACCAAGGACTCAATTTCTTGGAAATTTGTTTGAAATAGACCTAACAGTGGCTCTTTTTGGGGATGAATACCTCCTACAAGTATTGCAATATTTTAGAATCTCAGGTGAAGTAGACCAACCAATTCGGAAAAACTAAACTACTCACACAACAGAAAGCAGAACTAAACTAAGACAGAAAGATCACACTACAAAAACACACTATTTATACAACCTAGTGTTCATGGATTATTAGACTTCAAGAGAAGTATAACTTCAAGAATTTTTGAGGAACTAGAAATTCTAAAATAATATTAGTAAGGGATTTCAATAAATAATAATTTTTCCCAAACCTCTCATGGACAATATATGGTCCCGCCAAATTGGTTCAAACTTTCCATGTTTTCCTTTATCTTCTAATCTAACATTCCACATTAGGACATAATCTCCCACACAAAATTGTCTTGAGACTTCCCATTTATCATACAAGTTTTTTCTTGTAATTAAATCGTAGCATTTGTCACAAAAGCTTCCCTCCTGGTTTCATCCAATTCAACCAGGTCATCAATTCTAAACTGCACATCACTATTAATATTATCATCATATAATTAGACAAATTTGTACATTTGCATTAAATTATTATGAGGCATTCTTTCCTAAATTCCATATACTAAATCAAAGGGTGCACATCATATGGCCTTTTTAGATGTCACTCTATCAACATAGAAAACCATTGTTAGCTTTGAGTCCCATGCCTTCTTATTTGTATCCAAGACTCTCTTAATGATCTTAAGAAGGCTTTTTTTTGTGGATTCTGCTTGGCCATTCCCTTGTGGGTGGTAAGGTGCATAGTAATATATTTAAATGCCCTATTCAGTATAAAAATTCATAGACTCCTTAGATTTAAAACACATTTCATAGTTTGTTATTATTTTTTCTCAACACCCAAACTCGGTGATTATGTTCTTCAATAAGAAATCTATTACTACTTTACTAGTTTCTCTTTTAGTGGAGATTTCTTCAACCCAATTGGTAAAGTAGTCAGTTGTTACAATTAACCATTCATGCCCTCTATTGGATTTAGTAGCTATTTCCCCTATAAAATCAATACCCCATTATTGAAAGGGGTTTGAACATCCAGTGATGTGAGAGGTACATTACCTAAGAATTTTAATTTACTAGAGAAATGTTGGCAGGCATCACATCAAAACCCTGCTCTTAGAACCTTATATGTAGTGGTCTTGGCCATATAATGGCCACCACATACTCCATTGTGAATTTCTTACATAATCTCATCTGCTTTCTCTTTATCAACACATTTTAGTAGAAACCCCTCAGGATTCCTCCACAATAGCTCATCTCTGATCAGGTAAAAATGGATATCTTGTAGCTTTAATGTCCTTTTCTTGTTCTCATTCATCCCCCGTGGATAGTTCATTCTTTGTAAGTAATAAATAATATTCTTATACCAATCACTTTTGAAAGGTACTTTGCTTCCAAATTCAGAGCATTGTTGTTTTTAGATAATCCAAGGATTCATAAAGGTCTGTTGAATCTTTTAAGACCAAAATATCTTTCTAAAAGTTTTGAGATAGTACACAATTGGGGTGACATCATCTTATACCCTATTTCAATAGTATTCAGATTTAATGGTTTTAGGGGAGTTCCAAATATACTCCCATATCAGGTACCTCTTAAGGTAGGAATTATAGAGATAATTAGGCAAATTAGTGGCTTACAAGAGGATGCATTGATAGGAAAAGGGAAAGGCACTATCTTTCCTGTTATTACAATTGCCCATCAATTTTTTATTAATAAAGGGGGATATAAATATTTGAATAAATACATAGAACCATATAAAACGAAAACATTAGTGGTGAGATATGCTTACATTGAAGGATTCATCAGCTATATGTTTAGGGGAAGAACAAAATGTCTAGTATTGGATCATCATTTTAATTTCCAAAGGATATCATTAGGAATGAATTCAATCTACAAGAACAAGAGACCAAGAAAAAAAATGGTTGGTCTACAAGAAGAATTTAGATTTTGTACCAAAAATTGATAAAGAATATGATCATTTGAAAGGATTCCATCCATTGGACAATAATATTGATACATTAATTTCTCTATTTGAGGATTTGATCCAAACATTGAATCAGAAGAAAGGAGTGAGAAAAGCAGAGCCAGAAAGGGCCAAGGATATTTTGAGCAAATCTACACAGGAAAGGATTGTTCCACCAGGGAAGTATGTACTACAATAGAAAAAAGGATATAGTATGGTATTTCCAACAACATAGGTATTTTCTACTTCAAAAGGAAAGAGACTCATTGAATCATGTTCATAATCATTACCATCTCCCAAAAGGAAAAGGATAGAAGAAGGAGCAGAAAAACAAGAAAATATGTACTCCCCTTCTCAATCTCCCTTGCATATGGATGAACAAGAAATTATTGAACAATTATTGCTAATGGGGAATACATGGCACATTTTTGTAACATCTCAAGAGATGCAAGAAGGGGTTCTAGAGGCTCCTAAACATACAAATATGGACTTGAGAGTTGTTGAATTTGTTGGTAAGGAACTCGACCCATCACAAAACAAGCTAGTGATGAGTTTTTATCATATTATAACTTTGTGAAAGCTAGGGTGTTTGTTTAGTTCTTATGGAGATTTCATATTAATAAATTCAAAGAGAAATGTTAGAAAAGGAAAGAGAATCATCTTGATAGAGACAAGAAAGAGATTGAGGAAGAATTAAAACAAGAAATATTGTCCAAGTTTGAGAAATTACTCTTGAAGAAGGTAGAGAGCCTATTATGAAAGACATGGTCCTCATTTTACCTGAATGGGACAAAGCTGATATTGTGGTATTTGATGCTATTATAAAATAAACTAAACCCATGCATACCACTGGGGCAAAAGAACAATAATATTACAAAGAGGATAAGTTTAGTGAAGACCATGTAGCATTAGTGATGTGGTCGTTAAATAAAAAGGAACAAAAAAGGACTAGAGAAAACATTTAGGTTGAGCACGCAGGTAGTCTACTTGTAAAATGAGTTACAAAATCCTCTAGGGTAGACGTGGAAAGCCTAACTTTGGAAACTGAAATTTTTTTCTTTCAAGTGGCAGACAATAAAGAAGAAGAAATTTAGAGCCTAAGAACCAGATTGGAAACAGTCTTTAAGGCCCACAATGATGAAAGGATAAAGCCCTTGGAGAAAGACAAGAAAATTTCCATATTAGATGGAAAACAATTAGCTCAAGTTTCTCCCCAAAGGATGATAGCTCAGGATCCACATCATCCTTCTTCATCTAGCCCTATCAAAAAATTGCATCCTTCCCCAATACCATTTAGATCTACTACAGAAACAGATCTAGATTTAGAAAGAGAAAAATTAGTTGCTAAAAGTGTTGGTTCCTTTTTATGTTGCAACAAAACACAACAACCTTTTCTTCTTCTGACTATTTTTATAGAGAAGCCAACTCCAAATATTATTCCATCCAAGAAAAGGACCAACTAACAAGCACTCTTACAATACTTCTACTCTTTAGGTTCTACAAAACCAAGGGTGGGATACCTTATAATACCTTGACATATTTCTATATGGTATTCATCTAAGTAGTAATCTCAAAACAACTCAAAAAAACCGGGAGATACTTGATAACTGTATAATTACCCATTGAACATCAACCATGAAATGGAGGATGAGATAAGAACTCACAACAAAATTATACAAATATAGACTTAATGGATTTTATCTTTGTTTATATAGAAACCACAGTCAATGTGCAACCAGATGTGTAATAATAAAGAACTTATTATTGTTAGATCAACGCTTTATCCATTGGTCTGCTCTCTAACTCAAATATAATATATTGAAATCAATATTCATCAAAGATTCTAGGCAATAAAAATAAATATCTCAAATCCATACTACTCATACAATCCTACAATATGTCAGATGAATCTATCTCTTAATGAAAGGATCATTTAAACTTATCCTTGATCAAAACTCTCAAATAAGTACATAAACACAGAGAAATTCTATTCTAATGAATCAGAAAACTCATAACTCATAAGACAATATGACACATGAGAGATTGGAATTTGGATCTTTGTATTAAGTTTAAAGAATCACACTCCAGTATACAAGATGTACTCAGAGATAACCTCTTCAATAATCTTCAATAAATCTTTCAACTTTGTTTCTAATTATCACACCTATCAAGTACCAACTTCTTGTATATTTCCTTGACTAAAACCTTGAAAAAATGTTTACAATACAAACTTTCTAGCCCTTTCCAATGATCTCAGGAATCCTTTTATAGAATATGATTGCAACCAGCTAAATATCAATTGGAATGAAGAAAAAACAAATGACTCAAGAAAAAGACAAAATAGCAAGTGAAGTTATAACCACTTTTGTTACAATATATTCAAAATATTTTTTTTCTCACTGCCTGGGTACTTGTAACTGCTTCAAGGTTGTTAGGTAGCCGCCATCTAGAATATGTTATCCTTGATCTTGTTGATGTAGAATCTTTTTACCTTTGTCTGTCTTACTCACTAATCATGAAGCACTGCCACTTGTTGTCTTTTACACACTACCACCTTCTCCTTGATCAACTGCACTATATTTTTCCTTCCATGACGTATACACCTCATCAATTGGCCAAGTGAAGTTGATGACTTCATCATTTTTTTGTTTATTTCACTCCAACTAAAACTGGCTTCCTCAATTTAGTCTTTCCAAATTCAAAGAATGACTTGGAATTATCAATGATTTCAACAGTTTGGACAAACAGAAGTGTGCTTTCCAAAGTAATAACACTATTGGTCCTTGTTGCAAAAACATCATGCATTTGTCTTATCCATTTTGGTTCATTTTTTATTTCACCATTTTTCTTGAATAGGTTAGGAAATATCTCATAGAGATCCCTTGAATATTTGTTTCTCAAAGTTTCTACCTTCCTCAAAATGATCATCCTCTTGATATGCAAGTCCATCAATACTTTGAAACATTTATAAGTGCTAGTCAATATGATATCAACACTATTTTCTTCTTTGGATGTACAATAGAAGAATTTAAATTCTACCCTCTTTCCCTTCCATATATCCATTATTTGATCCCACTTATCCTTATCTACATTAAATTCATCCAATATGCTGACAATCTTCTTTCCTTGTCAATAAATGGCAGCAGGAATTAAATTCTGAGTGCATTAAATGAAAGTGGCATGTATTTTATCAGCATAACTTTGTTGTATCCATGCCTTTTCTTCTTTGAAAATTGCACAGTCTTCATCCCACTTTTTCCTTGACTTCTCCAATTTAGTCCTCTCAGCAATTAACCTTTCCCTTTCTTATTCCAGGTCTTCATATGTAGTGGGACTTGATGGCATGGGAGTAGGGGGGTAGGTTATAATTGGACTTGATGATGAGGTTTCATGAGGATCCTTTGTAATCATTATTTGAGGAAAACACTGAGCTGTTTGTTTACGTTCAAGGATAGAAATATTTTTATCCTTTTCAATAGATTTTATGACCTCGTCATTATAAGAATTCATAACTATATCACATTTTTCTCTTAGGATTTTGATCTATTCTTCTTGTTTCTTAGCTATTTTCATGCCAATTTTTTTGATTCAAATGCAAGGCTAGTTGTTTCTACCACTGAGGTGTCTGCTACTTTTTTTACCATGAGGCTACCTACATGTTTTCCATGATCATCTCCACCAGATGCCTTATGGATCTTCTTTTTTATTTTCCACATAACAAGGGTTGCATGATCTTCACTAAATTTTACTTCCTTGGATGCTTGTTTTGGCTCTACCTCAGCAGCATGGACATTTTTGGTCTCCTTTCTCATAGCATAAAAAAAAATAGCATCTGCAATATCCCATTCTGGCAGTATTAATACTCCTTCCTTTTTGACCAATTTTCTTCCTTTCTCGGGAGTTAACTTCTCAAATCTGGATATTATTATTTTTTTTATTTCACTCTCAATTTCCTCTTTACTCCTTGCAGGCTATTCCTCATGCTTTTGTTCGAACTTCTCTTTGAGCTCAATGATGTGGATTCTCTATAAAAATTTCAAAAAATCTCTAGCTTTGACAAAAATATCATCAAAAAGAAACTTCTCACTACCCTATTGTGTCAAGGGGTCCATTTCCTTCGCATCATATTAGGAAACTATCATATTCAACACAATATGTTTTGTAGCTTCAAGGATTCCTTCTTGTTGCTCTTGGGTTTTGACATATATTTGTCCAACACTTCACATTTGTAACAATTGTTCTGCTACATCCTGCTCATCTATATGCATTGGAGATTGAGAATGAGAGTAGATATTTTCATATTGTTGTTGTTCTCATTCTACCCTTTTCCTTTTTGGGGATGGAAATTATTGAGTGCTTGAGTCCAGTGGCCTATTCCCTTTTGGATCGAGGGTCTTTTCATCTTTTGGTAGGACTATACTATACCATCTCCTTTGGTATAGTACATACTTTCCTTGTGGGACATTCCTAATATGATCTACCCTGATCAAGATTTCTTTGGCCCTCTCTGGCTCTTTTTGTAAGATGATAGCCCTTTTCTTCTTCAATGCCTACATGATGTCTTCAAACATCTCCATTAAAGAATCCATCTTTTTAACCCACGGCTGAAAATAATTCAAGGGGTCATACAACTTATCAAAGTGCTACACAAAATTTAGGCTTTTCTTATATGAAATAAATTGATTTCCTTCACTCAGATCAAACTCATTTCTAATCACATCCTCAGGAAAGTTGAATTGATGTTTCAACACTAAGAACTTTGTCTTCTCCCTGAACATATCTTTGATAAATGATTCTAGATAAACACATCTTGATATTGCAGTTTTCAAATGATAAGGAGAGAAATATGTTTGCATGTGTTTCCATCCTCCCTTTGTGATAATGAATTAATGGGCATCTATGATTGTGGGAAAAATAGTTCCTTTCCTCTTCCTGTTAGTGCTTCTTCGTGTAGGCCTCCAATCTTCCTTATTATTTCTACCAATCCCATATTTTTTTTTATTTGATCGGTAATAGGTGTTATAAATTATTATTAGTCATCCGGGGTGGAGCTTGACCTGAAATAAGGGTGGTAACAAGAGAGGGTACCACCTCCCCCAAAATCTAAAGTTCTATTAAGAAAATAAAAACAGGAAGAATACAACAAGTCCAGGACTTAGGATTTTATTTAAACCACTCCTTTAGAGTGGGAGCGCAGAACCATTTCCAAATTATTTATCTTTCTCTCATTCTTCTTTTTCACTATGTGCCAACCATCATCCAATGTAGTTACCTCATTCTGCCACTCTGAAAATGTGACTGTTGTGATCATCCCATCCCCTTTGTCAGAAGAACCGTCTGCCTGACCCATGCCACCTTTAGGCTCCAAAGAAGAGCGCATAAAAGTCATAGCTCTCTGCTTCTCTCTACCCAAAGGTGTGCCAATACTAGTCCCCATATCATGATAAAGTCCATTGGATGATTTCTCTTTGTGTTCTGGTGGAGGAGCATCCTCAAGATCGAACCCCATCTTAAGAAGCACTCTGTAAGGTAATATATTAGGGACTCCTTTGAAGCCATAGAATCTAAATATTTTTAATACTGGGTAAAGAATAACCTCACCCCAATTATGTACTATATTCAATTATTGATTATATTCATTTGTCCTCAAGAGTTGTAAAAGTATTACAACAATTCTAGGATCATCAAACAATAATAATGCCCTAAGTCTGGCAGAAAAACATCTATCAAATTGCATTAAACTTTCTTCTTTGTTATCCCAAGACATATCTGCATTCCATAATTGTTCTGGAATATACTCATCATCCTTAACTCTCGTCATGTTCATCTCTTTTTCAAATTAATCTTCCCCTTTAAACAAAAACATGTGCATTAGCAAGGAGTACCATGCAAAATGTTTGGACTCTTTTTGTTCTTGATGCCTATCAAACCCTCATGTATTAGGTCTGCAATGTATGAAGCAAAATAAAAAAATATTGCTAGATGAGGATGCAAAATCTATAACATCATGAACATATAATGGATGGGCATTTCCTTTTCTTCATCATCCCAATAGATTTGACATAGATCCCTATAGACTCCTCTTGGTTTTGGAGTAAAGTAATCTAGTTTAAAATGTTCTTTGGTATTTTTCCCTACCATAATCAAATCCCCAACTTTGTTAAAAAATTCCTTTAAGGGTTCAGTTCTAAAATAGTTCTTTTGGGCTTGATATACCTTTGTAAGCTCATTGAAATCAATCTTATCCATAGGGGGTATCCTCATAATTCAACCTAAACACCTCTCTAATTTATTTTGTAGTTACACAGATCATAATGTGTCCATCCTTGTCCCTGACAACACTAGTTATGTTGTCATACTTGTCAGCTATCTGCATAAGCATTTATATGTCCATGAAAACTCTAGGAACTACTAATTTTCCTACATCAAACTGCCATACATTACTATTCAGAGTATAGGTGTTTATTTTCCTGTAAACCACCTTGAACAAGGCTAGTCCAATCATACCTATACTTTCATCTCTAACCCACTGACCCAAATCATATATACCTTCACATATTTTCAAATGTGGGGTTTTTTGGCCTATTTCCTTGATTTTTGTTGAATCATTAGTTGACCTAATCAATTGTTGTATCAGGTCATCACATACATTTATCTCCTTGTAGACTATTTTACTCTTAAACTCTCTCTTGGGAAACATCTTGAATTTAGGGTTTTACAAGTCTAATAATTTAAAAATTTTGAGAATAGAATCCTTTTACTGCAAACCCTAATATTTTTTTCAAGTTTCTCAAAAGTTAGAAACACTAGTATAAAAATATTACCCATTCTGCAGAGAGCTTGGAAGTTTGAATGTGATTGCTACAACTCTATTTCGATCCACAACTCTGATAATTATGCCAAATAAGACTTGAACAATTGATTAAATAACAATCCCATCACTTTTGAGCATTAAATTTTCACCACGGAGAAGCACACATTTTCCATTACTTCATCTGAGTTTGAAATCTCATGGCTAATGTTAGGGATTTTTCTTGTATGAACCATAGTGCTTGAAATAACTACTTGAACACTATGCCTGCTAATACTGATTCAGAGACAAGAAAAGACTAATTGCTAAGGATTGGATAAGGTCCTTCTTTGTTTTTGAGCTCCACAAATACTCAGGTAGGTTTTACCTCTTAAGATTGTTGTTTACACAGTATTTGTTGATGTGGACACTGATTAGCTATGTATCTCTATTGAATGAACTTATGAATTATCTTGCAAATAATCAAGCATAACCAGATGCAAGATATAACCATGCAAATCATAGTTATAAGCATAACAATAACCAATGATACAAGGATTCTCATCCTTCTTCCTTTTCTTTATAGGAGGGATAACCTAATGGATTCACTCTTCAAGGAATCAATAATATGGA
>MU213753.1:46126-67494 GCA_018584345.1 Thuja plicata
GGTCCTTGTAATAATATGGATATGGCTCAACCATAGGATTTAAGTAATTTTTCAATTCCTTTGACATATGCTTCTGCAGTAAACCCTTTGCAATACCAGGCTTAGAACTGTATCTCTTCTCCTGCCTCGTCATGTCAATTTTTGTAGACATGGTACTGAATAAGCCAAAGGCTTGCATGAATGAGTTTATGTTTAGTATTAACAGGGTAGTGCCATCATCTCTTTTGATGGTCTTAGTCAAGGCATCATAGTGATTTTCTAGGTCAAGAAATAGGTCTACATCTAAGAAAACATCAGGAACAAGTAACCTAGCAAGACCACATGTCCAAGGGTTTGACACTGGTATAGGTTTATCAGAATTCTTATAGAAATAGGTGAAAAGAGAGTAACCTGTTGTGCCCGGGGTCATAGCATCTCAAATGTTCTTGTACTCGTCTAGGAGGACACTAGCATAGGCCTTCTTATTCTGCGTTGAACCTGGCAGAAGCTGGAGAAACTCATCAGAGAAACTCAATTTTCCTTTCTGTTCCTCTCCACTTCCTCCACATGTTGAAGTGACACTCATAGCTCTGCTCATATCTGTAACACCTTGAATCTCTTTTCTCTAATTGATATTGAAACAAATCTAATCTCCAATATCAGCTGTTTGTTCAGTGCACAATCTCCTGCAATTTAGAACTTCTCTGATCAACTTTGAATACACTGCAAACTGCACAAAATATCACTCTCCTGAAAGTTAGCAACTTGGCTCTAAAAAATGAAAGCACGGTGAACAATAATGAATGCACTATCAACTCCTTATAGCCGTCATTCAGAGTACACAGCTCATAATTTGGAAACATTAGTTCTGCCATTAATTCGACATGTTGTGAACTTTGAAAAACCTAGCCGTAGTTACACGAAGTTGACAGGAAATCAAATATTCAAAAATGGATCCTCAGAGTAATCATATAACGTTTAAGAAAGTTGACATGTCACCTTCTAATTTGCTATCTGTCTCACATCTCAGCTACCCTTAATGCACAGTAATCAAAATTCGAGCCTCTGATTGGTTGCCGAGAGATTTACATTGTCACATCAGAAAAATGCCACCATTTTTTTAAGATTTTGTAATCCGGCGACCTCACAACTGCATTAAGTCTCTTTGTAATCGGCCTTTGTCTTTAACCATGGTTCCATCTCAAGACTTGGTGACAATGTGCTTTCTTAACCTTGGCAGACCCAAGTGACCATCTGGCGACTAGGCGACAAAACTGAAATCAAAGTCGCGTAGAGTTAATCTTAACTCATCTTTCTTTCTGAGACCTGGCGACTAGCCATTACTACTAACCTTATCAGTTATCTCCTTGTCACTGAATGATTTTATTCTGTTTCAAGACTATGCAGCAACCTTTAGTCTCCCAGTCGGGAGATATTCAACTTTACCTTAATAGGTTATATGCACCTTTCCTTTACTTCTGACGACTTCGCGACATACCCTAATCGCCAAGTCAGAAGGACTTTTCCCCTGGGACACTTTTCTTTCCAGACATCGTGACTGCCATTGGATCTTCTTCTTCTTTCATCTGACGGTTGGTTCTTAATCGCTATATGATCGGGCATACCCTTAAATTATTCCCAGACACCGCGACTGAAGGGAAAGTACCTTAGTCTCAAAGTCGTGGAATCCATTTCTTCCTTCTGGCGGTCACGCGATCACTTTTGAATGTCCACCCGCCTTGTGACAGATGTCACTCAATCATTGGTCCACTTATTTGCATACTAGCGACATCCCAACTAAACTTTACCACAAACCTCAAACGGTTAGTCGCGTAGTCTGAGCTGAAATCTCTTAACCGCTATTCTATTATGAGACCACGCGACTGAAAGAAAACTTAACTATTGGCTTTGGCTTGATCTGGCGATAACGCGACATGAAGTAATCGTGAAGTCTAAGAACCTTTTCATAACTGTGAGAAATCTTTTGCGATCACCCGACTAACAGTGGGTCCCATCTTTTACAAAGCTTTATAACGTCATTATCTTGCGACTACCCGACTGAAAGAAATCGCTAAGTCTCGTAACACTGAAGGAATATTCTGTTTCTGAATGAGACTATGCAACACAAGAAAAAAGAAAAGTTGGGAAGAGTTTTGGAATATTCTCTGGGGGTAACGCGACGAGGTGACCTAACTTAAAACACATGCCTTTAGTGAATGAAAAAGGTAACGCTGAAACATAAGGCATGGCCTAGGGTTTAAAATTTCATCGTTTAACACTTGGATAACTAGGGTTTTTTAGGGTTTTTGCAATTTTGGGCAAGGTTTAGACATGAAAACCTAAAATTTGACAGAGGGTAAGACAAGGAACTAGGAGAACCAATAAAAATAGGAAATACAACCAACAGCTAACAGTTCACAATTGTTACTTTAACACTTTGAAACCTAAACGTTGATCTTGAAAAAATTCCATTACATCAGATGGTGCACAACAAGCCTTTTATAACATTCATCTTCTTAGACACATGTCACAATGACGCATTCCCTCAAAGATTATGTTTCAGATAGTTTTGACCTGAGGCTTTACACCCACCATTAGTTCTTTATGTATTTTCTTGCACTTTACCTTACTGTATGTTGCCAAAGTGTCCCATCATTTTAGACATGCATCACTATGACACGTTCCCTTGAAGGTTATATGTCTATCACTTTATACTCAAGACTTAGCGCCAGCCATCCAATCTTCGTGATCTTTACTTCCTTTATCCAAATTTATAACTCACGGCTTTGATCCTGCAGAGACACATGGTGACACTGCGCAATGCCTCAATGGTTAAATCCACACTACTTCTAATCAAAGGATTTATTCCAACTGTTGGATCTTTATTAACCTGTCTTATCTTTCATGAACCAACAGTCTACCAACCAAGGTCTCAACTTGCTTAGACACGCATCACCACTATGTGTTCCCTTAATGCTTAATATCCTTTCATCTAGTATTTGAGGTTTAACGCCAGCTATAAGATCTTTATGAAGATGCTGAAGATTTATTTGATTCTTTCTTACAATACTGGGCCTGCTATTTGCCAAGTGTCACAATGGCACTTTCCCTTAATGGTTATTTCACCATCATCTTTATTTTAAGGCTTTGCGACCATCGTTGGATAAGATCTAACTTCTCCTTTATTTAAAATTAACTTTACGACCACGCATGAACCCTCTTGGACACACACCATTACCACGCAAAGCCTAAAAAGTTAACTTCCTACATCTTTCATCCTAAGGCAAAGCGCGTATTGTTAGATCAAAAAGTATCTACGGTGATCTTAAGACTTGTATTTCAACTGTAGATGGTCCCAATAGATACATGTGGATTCATGGCGCAATGCCTTAAAGCATATATTTTTATCATCTTCATCTAAAGGGAATGAACAAACTGTTGGATCAAAAGGAACTTTCCCAACAAATGATTTAAAATTAATAAAAGATTTACGGGATCTCAAACTTAGGAAAAATTAAAATGCTAGAGACTTAGAAACTATTGAACATGGCCCCACTTAATAAACACATGGTAGACACATAACTTAAGTCATGAAAAAGGTAATGTAAAAATAGAAACCTCTCCATAACTTAGGGTTTTAAAACAAGATTTACACTTGAAGACTTTAAAAAAGGGTTTCAAAATGTACACATGACCTCTTTGAAACTTGCAGACCAAGGACTCACTTTCTTGGAAATTTGTTTGAAATAGACCTAATAGTGGCTCTTTCTGGGGATGAATACCTCCTACAAGTATTGCAATATTTTAGAATCTTAGGTGAAGCAGACCAACCAATTCAGAAAAACTAAACTACTCACACAATAGAAAATAGAACTAAACTAAGACAGAAAGATCACACTACAAAAGCACACTATGTATACAACCTAATATTCATGGATTATTAGACTTGAAGAGAAGTATAACTTCAAGAATTTTCCATGAACTAGAAATTCTAAAATAATATTAGTAAGGTCTTTCAATAAATAAGAATTTTGCCCATAGCTCTCATGGACAATATATGGTTCCAGCCAAATTGGTTCAAACTTTCCATGTTTTCCTTTATCTTCTAATCTAAAATTCCACATTAGGACATAATCTCCCACACAAAATTTTCTTGAGACTTCCCTTTTATCATAGAAGTTTTTTCTTGTAATTAAATCATAGCATTTGTCACAAAAGCTTCCCTCCTGGTTTCATCCAATTCAACCAGGTCATCAATTCTAAACTGCATATCACTATCAATATTATCATCATATAATTAGACAAATTTGTACATTTGCATTAGATTATTATGAGGCATTCTTTCCTAAATTCCATATACTAAATCAAAGGGTGCACATCCTATGGCCTTTTTAGATGTCACTCTATCAACATAGACAACCATTGTTAGCTTTGAGTCCCATGCCTTCTTATGTGTATCCAAGACTCTCTTAATGATCTTAAGAAGGCTTTTGTTTGTGGATTCTACTTGGCCATTCCCTTGTGGGTTGTAAGGTGCACAGTAATATATTTAAATGCCCTATTCAGCATAAAAAATCATATACTCCTTAGATTTAAAACACATTGCATAGTTTGATATTATTTTTTCTCAACACCCAAACCCAGTGATTATGTCCTTCAATAAGAAATCTATTACTACTTTACTAGTTTCTCTTTTAGTGGAGATTTCTTCAACCCACTTAGTAAAGTAGTCAATTGTTACAATTATCCATACATTCCCTATGTTGGATTTAGCAGCTATTTCCCCTATAAAATCAATACCCCATTATTGAAAGGGGTTTGAACTTCCACTGATGTGAGAGGTACATTACCTAAGAATTTTAATTTACCAGAGAAATGTTGGCTGGCATCACATCAAAACCCTGCTCTTAGAACCTTATATGTAGTGGTCTTGGCCATATAATGGCCACCACATACTCCATTGTGTATTTCTTTTAGAATCTCACATGCTTTCTCTTTATCAACACATTTTAGTAGAAACCCCTCAGGATTCCTCCACAACATCTCATCTCTGATCAGGTAAAAATGGATATCTTGTAGCTTTAATGTCCTTTTCTTGTTCTCATTCATCCCCCATGGAAATTTCATTCTTTTTAAGTAATAAATAATATTCTTATACCGATCACATGGCCAAGGTTACACATAAAAGGTATTTTTTCTTTGTCTAGGGCATTGACATGATTTGAATCCAAGTTTGTGTTAGCCATCAACTTGGCCAAACCCATTCCTCTGACCAAATTAGTGATTTGAATTTCAATGTTAAACTCTTGGATCTTGTGGATCCATTTGCATCGTTTACCTAACACCTCTTATTGGGTGAAGATGTCTTTTACTGTTGTTGAGGGTACATAAGAAACTACTATTGCACCTATTAAATAACGTCTAAAAGATTTAAAAAAATTTATGAGTGCATAAGATTGCTTCTAAGTTATATCATATTTTAGTATTGCACCCTATAAGGACTTGCTAAGGAAAGAAATAGGGTGTTCATACCCTTCCTTTTTTTTTGTAACAAGACAACAACAAAAGTATGGCATGATGCAAATGAAAAAATATTCATAGGTTTTGAATAGTTAGGAGTTCTTAGGATAGGGGCATCTTTAATAGCTTGCTTTATTTCTTGGAAGGATTGGGTGGCTTCTCCATCCCATTCCATTTTTGCATCTTTCTTCACCATTTTGGAAATTGGCTTACTTTTCTTAGCAAAGTTCATGACAAATCTTTTGAGAAAGTTTACCTGACCGAAGAAAGATTGAATTCCTTTAACATTTATTGGGAGGGGTACCTTTTCAATAGAAGCTACCCTATCTGGGTCAATTCTAACCCCTTCCTTTGAGAAAATATTCCCCAATAACTTACCTTCTATTACTCCAAAACTGTATTTCTTGGTATTCAGAGAAATCCCAAATTCAAGAGCTCTTGCAAAAATATTTTCCAAGTGTTCACATTATTGTTCCTCTTTCTTAGAATATGTTGTAAGTTCATCTTGATAGACCTCCAATAATTTATGTAGGAAATCTGAGAAAAAAACATCCATGGCTATCTGAAAGGTGACCCCAACATTGATTAGGCTAAAAGGCATCCTAATGTAAACATATGTCCCCCATGGTGTAGTAAATACAGTCTTGAATTACTCTAATTCTTTTACCATTATCTTGTTATACGCTAAAAATCCATCCATCATGGAAATTAGTTCGCAACCAGTTACCCTTTGTAACATATTTTCCATGTTTGGGAGAGCATAATTATCCTTGAGGGATGATATGTTTAGTTTCCTAAAACCTACACACAGTCTGATTTCTCCATTCTTCTTTCTAAAATGAACTAAATTGGAAACCTAAGAGGAATGTCTAATGGATTTGATGATTCCAGCATCTTTTAACTTCATTAATTCCTATTCCATTTTGGGTCTTCGTGTGGGATTTATGGGTCTCTACTTTTTTCTAAAAGGCTTAGCTTCTTCTTTCAAAGGAATCTCATGTTGAAATAGATTCTCATTAGATGTTTTTAGATCATCATATGTCCAGGCTAAGACTCTTTTATATTTCCTCAACAAATGAATCAGGTCCTTTCTCACTTTTAATGACATTTTTCTTCCAATAAATATTTTTTTAGGAACATCACTTGTTCGTACATTTACTTCTTCCAAATATTTGAGCTTATTTACATTTTTATAGAAAATGTCTTGTCCTTATTACCAAAAGCTCTTTCTAGCACAAATAACCCTTTTCATACTTTATTTGATTTTAGATTTAACACTTGCTCATCTAAAATTGTGTACTTTCCATCTAAAGTTTCTACATACCCACTGAAATCAATCTCTTTGTTCCCAAATTCTACTTCATCATATAATAATCTCAGAATGTCCACATCATCATCAAAAACTTGCCAATTTTCCACATTATCAGGAATTGAATGCCTAGATTGAACCTTTACTTTAGAAATACCAAAAAAGGTAATATCTTCTGGCCTCAAAGCTATGTTTGCAAGCAAGTCTGCCATTATATTTTGGCTTCTATCCATCCCATCAATACCAAATGCATCAATGTTTTCAAGTTCATCCCAGACTGCATTTATGTATTGTTTCAACCTATGATTCTTTGAAGCATATTTAGACTTAATATGAGACACTACAAGTTCAGAGTCTCCAATGAATATGAGACATTTAATTCCATGTTTGATAGCCAGTCTCATACCAATCAATAGAGCTTCATATTCTCCCACATTGTTTGTACATGTAAATAACAATGTCAATAAAAATTTGAAAGTCCTTCCTGAGGGATATGTAAATAAAACCCCAACACCCGCCCCCTCCCTAGAACTAGCACCATCAAAATACATTACCCATAACTTACTTTGTTCAGATAAATTATTTTTGTCTTCAGACAACAGTGCAGGTTGTAATTTTATTGCAACTTTCTTTTCCTTCACTTGAAATGATCCCATCTCAGTATCTAAGAAAAAATTCATATTGTTATCATCTTCTTTCTCAATCATATGAGGATTTCTAGTCTCCCTTGATACCTTAATGTTTTCACCATCAATATTGAAAGTGGCAAATGAAAAATCATACTAAATTCTTCCCCCCATTGATGCACTCAATTTTCTTGATAACACCACTCCATATTGAGGGGGATTATCTACAACCAACACACTCATTAATAATACTTTTCATGCTAAAGCTTCCAATTTATAAGGCAATGCCTTAATGGTGCCAATGACAAGAACTTCCCTAGAATCCATAGCTTGACACCTCCCATGTGGTCTTTCTACCTTCAATCCCATAGATCTCATAAATTCTGCAGGCATGACACTTTTAGATGCCCCAGAGTCAATCATAAAATTTTTTAACATTTTTTCATTTATATACAATGTCATGAAAAAGGAATGTAAAGTTTCTACAGTAGTACAAACAATATTGGTATCCAAATAAATCTGAGGAATCTTTGACACAAGCTCATTACATTTGCATGTGGCTTTGTCTTTTGTGTTTGACACTTTCTTGCTTTCCTTTGGTCCCATAATCTTAGTGGAACTAAAACCCTTCTTCCATGTTAAAGCCTTTTCTTTATATAGCCTCATCATATCTAAAAGATGTACCTTAACATTTATTTGAGACAAAACTATCCCCATATCCACAGGGGTGTATTTGATATTAGACAGATCTGATTTTTGATTTATATAATCCTTATCTTCTACTTGAGAATCCAATTTGGATTCATCTCCTTTATGTTATTTATCCTTCTTTTTAGGATGAGGCATGGAAATTTCTGGTGTTTTTACTTTTTATTTATAAACATTTGGACTAGTAGGCTTGTTGCCTTTTTTTATCAGAATTTTATTTGCACTTTCAACCTATTTTTCCTTTTCAATTGGTTGAATTGAATCTGAGAATGTCTAATTCTCTCCTCTTTCTCTCTTTCTATTCTTTGTCTTAAGGCAATCTTCTCGTGTATCTTTCTCTCTAGTTCACATAATTCTTCAAAAATATCCTCAAAATCTATATGAGTTATGTCAGATCATGAATTATCTTCCATAATAGTTCTTTCTCTTCTATGATGATGGCATGAGGTCTTTCAAATGAGGGAGAGATTGGATCACTAGGAGCATTCCCATTCTCTTCACATCTTCTTTTAGATCTAGACCTTGTTTCATATCCCTGGGATTTACCATGGATTATCCTCCTAGCATACCTAGGTACATCATCAACTCTCTCACTTTGTGAGTAATACTCACCATATACTCCCAATCACACCTGTGTATCTTGTTCAATTTATATAGTATCTTGTTCAAGATTGGGGGAATAGGAGTGTCTATTCTTATGTTCCTTCTCTACCTCCATTCTTGAGGAGTAGTTCCATCAGCATTTATGTTCATTGATTTCCCAACTATCGAAGTAGATGGAATTTCACCTTCCAACTCATTCTTAGGATGATTCTTCATCCTGGATCTAGTATTTTATAACTCATAGTTAGATAATGGTGTATCAAATGATTATATAACTTAGCATTGATGTAGAGATTCCTACGAGTGGCCTCCCAAAAAATAGCTGGAAAAATACATACTAACTCTGAGTAATAATGATTTCTCCATAAAAGGTCTTCACAGGCCAACAAATAACAATAAGGGTCTAAGCACTATCCTGATATATTATCAACGGTAATATAAATCACTAGGAGATATAAAGATAAAACTCTGTATTTGAATGGTCAACCAACTGGTATAATAAGTAAGCTGGCCAAGAGTCTAGCTTAACTTGAAAAACCTTACTCACTTACTGCAGTGTAAAATTGTTCCCTAGCAGAGTTTCCATTTGTTTGGTTCCTTTTTATGTTGTAGCCAAATACATCAACATTTTCTTCTTTTGAGTAGTTTTATAGAGAATCCAACTCCAAATATTATTCCATCCAAGAAAATTAACAACTAACAAGCACTCCTAAAATACTTATACTCTTTAGGTTCTAAAAAACCAAGGGGGGGGATACCCTATAATACCTTGGGATATTTCTATATGGTATTCATCTAAGCAGTAATCTCACAACAACTCAACATAACTGGGAGATACTAGATAACTAGCTAATTACCCCTTGAACATCAACCATGTAATGGACCATGAGATAGGAACTCACAACAAACTTATACAAATATAGACTTAATGGATTTTATGTTTTTATATATAGAAACCACAACCAATATGCAACCAGATGTGTAATAATAAAGAACTTATCATTGTTATATCAGTTCTTTATCCATTCGACTGCTCTCTAACTCAAATACAATATATTAAAATCAGTATTCATCAAATATTCTAGGCCATAAACACAAATATCCTAAACCCATACTAATCATAGAATCCTATCATATGTCAGATGAATCTATGTATTAAAGAAAGGAACATTTAATCTGATCCTTGATCAAAGCACTCAAATAAGTACATAAAAATAGACAAATTCTATGCTAATGAATCAGAAAACTCATAACTCATAGGACAATATCACACAAGAGAGATTGGAATTCATATCTTTGTATTAAGTTTAAGGAATCACATTCCAATATACAAGATGTACTCAAAGATAACCTCTTCAATAATCTGCAATAGATCTTTCAACTTTGTTTCTAATTATCACACCTATCTAGTACAAACTTCTGCTATATTTCCCCGACCGAAACCTTGCAAAAATGTTTACAACACAAATTTTGCAGCCCTTTCCAATGATCTTGGGAATCCTTTTATAGAATAGGATTGCAACAAGCTACAGATAAATTGGGATGAGAAAAAAAAAATGAATCACGAAAAAGACAAAATAGCAAGTGAAGTGATAACCACTTTTGTTACAATATATTCAAAATATTTTGTCTTCTAACCGCCTAGGTACTTATAACTCATTCAAGTTTTTTTGGTAGCAACCATCTAGAATTTGTTTTCCTTGATCTTGTTGATGTAGGATATTTTACCTTTTTATGTCTTACGCACTAATAAGGAAGCATTGCCACATTTTGTCTTTTACACACTACCACCTTCTCCTTGATCAACTGCACTATATCTGTTCTTCCATGACGTATACACCTCATCACTTGGCAAATCAAAGTTGATGGCTTCATCATTTTTGTTGTTGATTTCACTTCTACTGACACTGTATTTATCAATTTCATCCTTCCAAAATTCAAAGAATGACTTGGCTTTATTAATGATTTCAATAGTTTGGACAAACATAAGTGTGATTTTCAAAGTAATAACACTATTGGTCCTTATTGCCAAAGCCTCATTCATTTTTCTCATGCATAATGGTTCATTTTTTATTTCACCATTTATCTTTCATAGGTTATGAAACATCTCATAGCGATCCTTTGAATATTCCTTTTTCAAAGTTTCTACCTTCCTCAAAATGATGCTCCTCTTGATATCCAAGTCCATTAATACTTTGAAACATTTATAAGTGCTAGTCAATATGATATCAACATTATTTTCTTCTTTGTGTGTAGAATAGAAGAAGTTCAATTCTCCCCTCTTTCCCTTCCATCTATCCATTATCTGATCCCACTTCTCCTTATCTACATTAAATTCATCCAATATGTTGACAATCTTCTTTCCTTGTAAATAAATGGTAGTGGGACTTAAATCTTGAGTGCATTGCATGAAAGTGGCATGTATTTTATCAGCATATCTCTATTTTATCCATGTCTTTTCTTATTTGAAAATTTCTTAGTCTTCATTCCACTTTTTCCCTGACTGTTCCAATTTAGTCCTCTTAGCAATCAACCTTTCCCTTTATAATTCTAGGTCTACCTATGTAGTAGGACTTGATGGCATGGGAGAAGGGGGTTAAGTGATAATTGGACTGGATGATGAGGGGTGGTGAGGATCCAGTGTATTAATTCTTTAAGAAACAAACTAAGTTTCTTGTTTACCGTCAAGGATAGCAATTTTTTTAACCTTTTCAATATATTTGATGACCTCATCATTATAAGCCTTCATAACTATCTCACATATTTCTCTCATGATTTTGATCTCTTCTTCCTGTTTCTCAGTTATTTTCATGCCAAATTCAAGCACTCTTACAATACTTCTACTCTTTAGGTTCTAGAAAACCAAGGAGGAGAGACCCTATAATACCTTGAGAGATTTCTATATGGTATTTATCTATGCAGTAATCTTACAACAACTCAACATAATTGGGAGATACTAGATAACTGGATAATTACCCATTGAACATCAACCATGAAATGGAGAATGAGATAGGAACTCACAAAAAACCTATACAAGTAGAGACTTAATGGATTTTATGTTTGTTTATCTAGAAACCACAACCAATATGCAACCACATGTGTAATAATAAAAAGATTATTAATGTTAGATCAGTGCTTTATCCATTGTGCTTCTCTCTAACTCAAATACAATATACTAAAATCAATATTCATCAAAGATTCTAGGCCATAAACACAAATTTCCCAAATCCGTACTACTCATAGAATCCTAGCATATGTCAGATGAATATATGTCTTAATGAAAAAATCATTTAATCTTATCCTTGATCAAAACTCTAAAATAAGTACATAAACACAGATAAATTGTATGCTAATGAATCAAAAAACTCATAAATCATAGGAAAATATGACACAAGAGAGATTGGAATTTGGATCTTTGTATTAAGTTTAGGAATCATATTCTAGTATACAAGATGTACTCAGAGATAATGTCTTCAATAATCTGCAATAGATCTTTCAACTTTGTTTCTAATTATCACACCTATCTAGTACAAACTTCTGCTATATTTCCCTGACTAAAACCTTGCAAAAAATTTTACAATACAAATTTTCCAGCCCTTTCCAATGATCTTGGGAATCCTTTTGTAGAATAGGATTTCAACAGGCTACGAATCAATTGGAATGAGGACAAAACAAATGACTCAAGAAAAGGAAAAAATAGAAAGTGAAGTGATAACCAGTTTTGTTACAATATATTCAAAATATTTTGTCTTCCAACCACCTAGGTACTTATAATTGCTTCAAGGTTGTTTGGTAGCCGCCATCTGGAATCTGTTGTCCTTGATCTTGTTGATGTAGGATATTTTACCTTTGTCTGTCTTACTCACTAATCAGGAAGTACTACAACTTGTTGTCTTTTACACACTAACACCTTCTCCTTGATCAACTACACTATATTTGTCCTTCCCTGACATATACACCTCATCACTTGGCCAAGCAAAGTTGATGAATTCATCCTTTTTGTTGTTCATTTCACTCCAACTAACACTGGCTTTCTCAATTTCATATTTCCAAAATTCAAAGAATGACTTGGCTTTATTAATGATTTCAACAGTTTGGACAAACATAAGTGTGCTTTCCAAAGTAATAACACTATTGGTCCTTGTTGCCAAAACCTCGTTCATTTGTCTCATCCATAATGGTTAATTTTTTATTTCACCATTTTTCTTGAATAGGTTAGGAAACATCTCATAGCGATCCTTTAAATATTCCTTTCTCAAAGTTTCTACCTTCCTCAAAATGATGCTCCTCTTGATATCCAAGTCTATTAATACTTTGAAACATTTATAAATGGTAGTCAATATGATATCAACATTATTTTCTTCTTTGGATGTAGAATAGAAGAATATTAATTTTTCCCTCTTTCGCTTCCATATATCCATTATTGGATCCCACTTATCCTTATCTGCATTAAATTCATCCAATATGCTAACAGTCTTCTTTCCTTGTAAATAAATGGAAACGAGACTTAAATCCTGAGTGAATTACATGAAAGTGGCATCTATTTTATTAGCATATCTTTGTTGTATCCATGCCTTTGCTTCTTGGAAAATTGCACAGTCTTCATCCCACTTTTTCTTTGAATCTTCCATTTTTTTCCTCTCAACAATTAGCCTTTTCCTTTCTAATTCCAGGTCTACCTATGTAGTGGGACTTGATAGCATGGGAGAAGGGGGGTAATTTATAATAGGACTTGATGATGAGGTCTAGTGATTATCATGTGTATTCATTATTTGAGAAACAAACTAAATTATTTGTTTACCTTCAAGGATAGAAATCTTTTTATCATTTTTATTAGATTTTATGACCTCATGATTATAATCCTTCATAACTATCTAACATTTTTCTCTTAAGATTTTGATCTCTTCTTCCTATTTCTCAGCTATTTTCATGCCAAATTTTGTTGATTCCAAAGTAAGGCTAGGTGCTTCTAGCCCTGAGGTGTCTTCTACTCTTCTTACCATGAGGCTACTTGTATGTTTGGCATGATCATCTCCACCAAATGCCTTATGGATCTTCTTTTTTATTTGCCACACAAAAAGGGTTGCATAATCTTCACAAAATTTTATTCCCTTGGATGCTTTTTTTTCTTCTACCTCAGTAGCATGGATAGTTTTGGTCTCCTTTCTCACAACATCGAAAACAATTGCATCTGCAATATCCCATTCTAGAAGTATTAATACTCCTTCCTTTTTTACAAATTCTCTTCCTTTTTCAAGAGTTATCTTGTCAAATCTAGATATCATTTCTTATTTTATTTCACTCTCAATTTCCTCTTTACTCGTTGTAGGTTGTTATTCATGCTTTTGTTGGCACTTCTCTTTGAACTCACTGATGTGGATTCTCCATAAGAATTGCAAAAATTCCCAACCTTTGACAAAACTATCATTAGAAAGAAACTTGTCACTAGCCTATTGTGTCAAGCAGTTCAATTCCATCAGAGCATATTTTGCAACTATCAGATCTAATGCATCATGTTTCAGAGCTTCAGGCATTCTTTCTTATAGCTCTTGGGCTGTGACATATATTTGTCCAACACTTCCCATTTGTTACAATTGTTATTCTACAGCCTGCTCATCTATATGCATTAGATATTTGGAAGAAGAGTAGATATTTTCATGTTGTTGTTGTTCTCCTTCTACCCTTTGCCTTTTTCAGAATGGAAATGATTGAGTGCTTGAGTCGAGTGGCCTTTTCCATTTTGGATTGAGGGTCTTTTCAGCTTTTGGTAGGACTATAATATACCTTCTCCTTTGGTATACCACATACATTCATGGTGGGACATTCCTAATAGGAACTACCCAGATCAACATTTCTTTGGCCCTCTCTAGCTCTTTTTGTAAGATAATAACCCTTTTCTAATCCAATGCCTGCATGATGTCTTTAAACATATCCATTAAAGAATCCATCTTTTTATCCCATGGCTAAAAATCTTTCAAGGGGTCATACATGTAATCACCTAAAAATGGTCACCTAAACACTAGATCCCCAATCTCAACATTGAATCAAGAAACCCTAATCTTGATTAACCCTAAGTCCTAATTCAAATAGGCAATTATCAAATTCAAACTGATCTTATCTAAACCCTAGGTCCTAATCGATCATCTTACTTGATTAATTAATTAATTCCTAAAATCACATTACATTGGCAAACAAATTTTATACTATTATTTAATTGATATTCTAATATATTAATTAAATAAAAATTACAAAATTGTCAATTAAATCAAAAAGGAATTAAATTAATTATAAAAAAACATAAATGTACATTCAAAATCAATTAATTTATTAAAAATGCATATGGCAACATCAAATTCAGTTAACTGATTTATCATTTTGGAAACAATCTAGTTCCACTCAGTTAACTGATTCTCCACTGTTTATCATTTTGGAAACATTTCAGTTAACTGAAAAATTGAATATAGAAGTTTCCAAAACAACTGATCAGTTAGTTCAATCAACTGACTCTCTCAACCAATAGAATCACTTGCACATAGATTGTGCTTCTTCAATCGAATGTGAGCCACTCTTTTTGTTCGATCTTGACCGTCGATTCAAGAGAGATTTCTATAAAAGAGAAACTATTTTCCCTTAAAAAGGATCCTAAATTTCTTCTAACGTTACTATACTGCATTTTATTCTCTTTTCTTAGGATTTATCATTTAGCATTGTTTTTTAATTTCAAGCATGCAAATCTAATCATTAGAGCACATTCAATTTTGGTTTTAAAAAGAGTCTTTCACTTTTCAATTTGGTGCTTCTAAAATCAATCTTAAGTAGCTTGGATGAACAAAAAATTGCATATGCATATCATCTTAGATCATTTATCATAGCTTAAAATTCTTTGTTTAGGTCTTCAGTGTAGTCACTGAGCTTGCGATGATCTGAGAGCAAGCTCATACTCCTGCCTACTAGGAGGCAACAGGTTGATTCATTCACACATGTAGGATGAATTAATCTATATTCATTTCTTTATGTGATTGAATGGAAATGACCATGTTGAAGTGTACTGCTAAGATAGAAGGCCACTTTTAGCACACACATTTTTTTCATCCATCATGGGGCTCGAACCCACGACCACAAGGTTAATTTTTGTGAGTTTTGTGATAAATTTCTGGGTTGTTTTTCCAGAAATCTGACTGATGTTTTTATTGTTACATGTACATATGACATGATACAGATCCGAAAGGTATATTTTTGGAAAGGAATTTGAGTTATCTTTTATGTTCCATTGGTTTGAATTAATTTTGTTGTAAGTTGAAAAAGTTATAGTCATTTAAGTGCAGACTAGTCAGAACCTAATTTTTATGAAGTCTGACTGATATTTTTATTAGTACATGCAAAAATAACATGATACAGATCCTAAATTTATATTTCTAAAAGGTATTTGAGTTATCTTTCATTTTTCATTGGTTTGAAATAATTTTATTGGGATTTGCAAAAGTTATGGTCATTTTAGTAGAGACTAGTGAACCTAATTTTATGAAATCTGAATGATGTTTTTATTGGTACATACACATATGAAATAATACAGATCCAAAATTTATATTTTTGGAAAGGTATCTGAGTCAGCTTTCATTTTCCACTAGTTTGAATTAATTTTATTAGGATTTGCAAAAGTTATGATTGATTTAGTGCAGACTGGTTAGAACCTGATTTTTATGACAACAGGTTTTTTAATTATCAAATGATATATTATGTTTGAATAACCTAATTTTCTAACACGTGGGATTGGAAAGATATGTGTTTTATTTTTTTTAATGAATTTTTATAATAGTAGGTTGCATGTGCAGGAATAAGTAAGGTTTTCATAATAGTGGTGTGCAGGACACTGGAAAAGAAGACTAAAACACAAACTACTCACGAATTGGTTTTGTAGGTTGCGTTTGATCAATAGAATGCAAAACATTGTGATTGCATCTTGTTTTTGATTTCTTAAAATAGGAACCCACATGCAAGATTTCTTAAAATGAACATTTGTTTGATGTTTTAGTAATGAAAATGATGTCAGGAAACTATGCTCTCGCCCTTTTGGGATGATTAGAAATCCAGAAACATCATTGTCATTTTCTTATTCTGCTTGAAGTGTATTTTAGTTTTGTAAACCCAAGGAATTGCATGGACGCATCCTCTCCCCTTTCCTTCATAGATCTTAGGTGAAAGAGAAATCCATACAAATCCTTTAGCATGGCTACCCCCTGAGTTCTTTAACAGAGCCAGTGAGAGTGGATTGCCTAACCGGTAACAGGCTGAAGCCAAGCTCTTCCGAACTAGTATACAAAAAACAACATTGTGATTATTCTCATAGTGGATAGGTGTGAATTTGCTATGGCAACCAAAATCTCCTCTAGTACCCTAGTGGTGCGTTAAATTCCCTACATTGTTAAGGTGAAATCCTTTCTTTGAAAGGATTGGGAGAGCCCCCTTAATTGGGAATATGACTTGATCACAATGACCTGAACAGATACCCTTACTACAAACTATGTTCTAGTATCCACAAACCCTCTATATATTGGTGCAAAAGGTCATAGACTGACTAAGATGTCCCACACTTTCATGACTCTTAGTAGAGACAACGGTCCCTTGGGAAGTGATTACCCTTGGGATTCAAAGCTTGGTGTGCCTGAGAAGTGAGTGCACTATAAGGAGGAGGCCATGCCTCCAAGCTTCTAAGTTTTCTATTATGAGTAGGCATGGCTGAACTTTGGTTCAAGTGGGAATTCAACAGATATTTCCCTGGCTATCGTAGGATTGTGGTTTGTCTTTTATTTATTTTTACTACAAATAATCTCCATGATGTGTCTTGCGTGAGTGTTCACTGAAACACAACAACAACAAAAACAACAACAACAACAACAATCAAACAATCTAAAAAATTGTACACTTTTGCTACTTGTCTGTCATAACTCATGAAAACATCCAATCAAATATCAAAGTGATATACGATTCAAAATTTGCACTTCTAGGTGTTAGCTGTTAACTCTGGTCTGAGTTTCTGCATCTGATATCAAACTCTAGAGTCTATCAACTTGTTGTCTGAATTTATCTTCTATTGTGAAATTTATCTCCTAATTTTCACCAAATCTATGTTCTCATCAACATCATCACTACTAGTATGTCTTTGACTACAATCTGTTGACAATTTGACTTGTTGCTATCTTGAAATCTGATTTCATTGTGCTAGTCCAAGTGACTTGTTACTTTTATAATATCTATCTGCACTATCCTTATCCTGAGTTGTGAGAGTAGGTTCATTAACCTTGACTCAAGATCAGATTCGTTGCTTCTCCTTTTTATTTGGACTTTATCTCCTTTGTCCTTTAGTATTGGACATAATCAACACTTTAGATATCACTTCAACACCTGACAGTCAATCAATCGATTCATCACACCTCCTCTTCAATCTTCTATGCAAGCTCATCAAGACAATCTTACAATGTCTAAAAACAAATGGGCTAAACCTTATGGTCCTAATAATGTGCAAGAAGAGATCCTTATGGCAGCTCTATCAAAACAACTTCAAACTATGCAATTTGAAATCCAAACTAATAACACTATTGGTCCTTGTTGCAAAAACCTCATCCATTTGTCTCATCCATTTTGGTTCATTTTTTATTTCACCATTTTTCTTCAATAGGTTAGGAAAAATCTCATAGTGATCCTTTCAATATTCCTTTCTCAAAGTTTCTACCTTCCTCAAAATGATGCTCCTCTTGATATCCAAGTCCATTAATACTTTGAAACATTTATAAGTGCTAGTCAATATGATATCAACACTATTTTCTTCTTTGGATGTACAATAGAATAATTTCAATTCTACCCTCTTTCCCTTCCATATATCCATTATTTGATCCCACTTATCCTTATCTACATTAAATTCATCCAACATGCCAACAATCTTCTTTCCTTGTCAATAAATGGCAGCAGGAATTAAATTCTGAGTGCATTGCATGAAAGTGGCATGTATTTTATCAACATAACTTTGTTGTATCCATGCCTTTTCTTCTTTGAAAATTGCATAGTCTTCATCCCACTTTTTCGTTGACTTTTCCAATTTAGTCCTCTCAGCAATTAGCCTTTCCCTTTCTTATTCCAGGTCTTCCTATGTAGTGGGACTTGATGGCATGGGAGAAGGGGGGTAGGTTATAATTGGACTTGATGATGAGGTCTAGTGAGGATCCTATGTAATCATTATTTGAGGAACACACTGAGTTGTTTAATTACCTTCAAGGATAGAAATATTTTTATCCTTTTCAATAGATTTTATGACCTCGTCATTATAAGACTTCATAACTATATCACATTTTTCTCTCAGGATTTTGATCTCTTCTTCTTGTTTCTCAACTATTTTCATGCCAAATTTTTATGATTAAAATGCAGGGCTAGTTGTTTCTACTCATGAGGTGTCTGTTACTTTTTTTACCATGAGCCTACCTACATGTTTGACATGATCATCTCCACCAGATGCTTTATGGATCTTCTTTTTTATTTTCCACATAACAAGGGTTAGATGATCTTCACTAAATTTTACTCCCTTGGATGCTTGTTTTGGTTCTACCTCAGTAGCATGTAAAGATTTGGTCTCCTTTCATATAGCATAAAAAAAAATAGCATCTGCAATATCCCTTTCTGGCAGTATTAATACTCCTTCCTTTTTGACCAATTTTCTTCCTTTTTCAAGAGTTATCTTCTCAAATCTGGATATGATTTTTTGTTTTATTTCACTCTCAATTTCCTCTTTACTCCTTGTAGGCTGTTCGTCATGCTTTTGTTGGAACTTCTCTTTGAACTCACTAATGTGGATTCTCTATAAGAATTTCAAAAAATCTGTAGCTTTGACAAAAATATCATCAAAAAGAAACTTGTCACTACCCTATTGTGTCAAGGGGTCCAATTCCTTCCCATCATATTCAACAACTATCATATTCAAAACAATATGTTTTGGAGCTTCAAGCATTCCTTCTTGTTGCTCTTGGGCTGTGACATATATTTGTCCAACACTTCGCATTTGTAACAATTGTTCTGCTATAGCCTGCTCATCTATATGCATTGGAGATTGAGAATGAGAGTAGATATTTTCATGTTGTTGTTGTTCTCCTTCTACACTTTGCCTTTTTGGGGATGGAAATTATTGAGTGCTTGAGTCTAGTGTCCTGTTCCCTTTTGGATCGAGGGTCTTTTCATATTTTGGTAGGACTATACTATACCCTCTCCTTTGGTATAGTACATACTTTCCTTGTGGGACATTCCTAATAGGAACTACCCTTCTCAACATTTCTTTGGCCCTCTTTGGCTCTTTTTGTAAGATAATAGCCCTTTTCTTATTCAATGCTCACATGATGACTTCAAACATCTCCATTAAAGAATCCATCTTTTTAACCCATGGCTGAAAATAATTCAAGGGGTCATACAACTTATTAAAGTGCTACACAAAATCTAGGCTTTTTCTTATATGCTAGCAATTGATTTCCTTCACTCAGATCAAACTCATTTCTAATCACATCTTCAGGAAAGTTGAATTGATGGTTCAACACTAAGAAATTTGTCTTCTCCCTGAACATATCTTTGATAAATGATTCTAGATAAACACATCTTGATATTGCAGTTTTCAAATGATAAGGAACGAAATATGTTTGTAGGTTTTTCCATCCTCCCTTTGTGATAATGTATTAATGGGCATCTATGATTGTGGGAAAAAATGGTTCCTTTCCCTCTTCCTATTAGTGCTTCTTCCTATAGGCCTCCAATCTGCCTTATTATTTTTGCCAATCCCATCTTTTTTTTATTTGATCGGTAACAGGTTTTATAATTTATTATTAGTCATCCGGGGTGGAGCTTGACGTGAAACAAGGGTGGTAACAAGAGAGGGTACCACCTCCCCCAAAATCTAAAGTTCTGTTAAGAAAATAAAAATAGGAAGAATATAACAAGTCCAGGACTTAGGACAGAGAACGAAACAATTAAAAAGGAGGGTAAAAAAAGGAAGAGAGTTGAGGGGAAAGAGACCCGCAGAAATTATAACACAAGTAGGGAAAGAATTGTTCTTACTTCTGATGAGGAAGACAAAACCCCTGATAAGAGGAAGACGAAGGAAAAAGATAACAGAGATAATGAAAAAGAAGACACAGTGATCAAAATGAGGGAGCTGAAAACTGACACTCAGAAAGAGGACGATTTTATGGACCAGAATAAAGAAGGGGATTCTGGGTTCATGGAAAATCCTAAAAATCTGGAAAAAGGAAATCCTGATAAGAAAAACAATAAAGGTATTATTGATGATTTTTTTGGTCTGATTAATATTATGTATAGTGATCAGGTTTTTTTAAAAAATCAAGTAGAGAAAACTCAGGAGGATATGAAAATTCTTAATAGAATGGGGATAGGGGATAAACCAGTGGCTGAATGTTTGAAGGAAATGAGAGATGTTGTCAGCAATTCGGAAGCTTAGGCTGAGTATGCCAAAAAGGTGGAAATCATGGAAAAAAAAAAAAATCAAATTAAAGACAAGATGGAAAAGGACAACAGGGATGATGATATAAAGAGTTTGCAAAAAAAAGTTAAAAGACTGGAGACATCTGTTAAGA
>MU213753.1:81635-95995 GCA_018584345.1 Thuja plicata
GAAATTTGATAAATTGATAAAATGATAAATGGGGCCCAAAGTCTAGGCGACCATTTTAGGGTGCATACATTTGCCCCTCTTTGACAAATGTGTGGTCGACTCAAGAACACATGTAGTCAAAGAATGTTGTTGAAGTGTTAGGTCGACTTGGGATCACAAAACAACCCAGATGTGTGGTCGATTCAGGAACACATCAGGACAAAAATAAGCACAATTGAAAAAGACAAAGTCAACACCAAAATAAGTAATTGACATGTCAGAGATAAGAATCTCAAGAAAGACTGATATAATTGATAAAGCTAAATCAAGGATAGAAGTTTGATAGGTACTGCCCCCTCGTGATCAAAATTGAAATGAGATAAAGGAGAAACAACAAATTGATAAATTTTGATCAAATCAAACTAAACATAAGGTTCTTGATGTAAGATGAAAGATATAAGGATCACAGAAACAAGGTAGATCATCAAGCATGAAAGATTATGCCCCAAGGTTGAATTAGAAGAAGAAGAAGAAGAAGAAGAAGAAGAAGAAGAAGAAGTGGGGTGAAAGTGAATGGAAAATAAAAGTTTGAAAGAGGTGGAAAGAAATGGAGATAAGAAAGAGAATTTGCCCCAAAATCAACCAACTGTTTAAGATAGTAAATTTTGATTGAGATCACAAAAGAAGATAAGGAAATGAAGATCAAAACATGATCACAGTTGATTAAAAGTCCACAAGAAAGATGAAGGGAATCCTCAAATTCATAATGCAGCCTAAAAATGCAAACTAACATGAAGTCTAACAATGCAAGCTACATGAAAATGCAAAGGTGTACTTTCAATAGAGAAAAAAACATAGGATCTTGTGTTCATCATTCATAAGATAATGTAAAGGAACTTATTTTCATCATTGGGCCATTATTAACGAACATCGGAAAATCACACAATCATCACCAGTCACAAGTGCAACTATGAAGATATGAATGCGATTTATATCAGATTAGAATGTGGAAAGATTCTAACATAAGCATCAATGACATAAAGGTCAAGATGACTGTGATGTTAGCTTACCCAATTTAATATAGCAAAACCACACTCGCATCAAGGCATAGAGGCCAGGATGACCAAAAATAGTTAATCATAAAGCAAGAAGAAAATAAAAACATGCCCCATGCCCCAAGTCCTATAGCTATGCATCATGGAGAGACTTATTAGACAAGGAAACTCAACGAAAATCAATAATAGTTAGCACACAAACAAAAGATCATGACATAGCTCAAGCATTGAGTGTTGTGTTTAAAAATTTAAGTGTGTTAACTGACATTGAGTTCTGAGGATAAGGATCGAATGCTTGCAAGTAGGTAAGACCACATGACCAAACGGGGTATAACCAAACTGATAAGTGTTGAAAAACACTGGATGTCAAGGGTTGTATTGAAAAATACAGTTGGGGTGGTGTTGAAAAACACCATTTGTGAGGTGTCCTAAAGACAAATGCATCCAAGAGACCAAAGCTAACACAGTTATGCCCCCTAGACAAAGACAAAGATCAATTCCAAACCAAGGAAACAAGGACAAGGCATGATGGAGAAAGGCTAAGTGTAAAGGACACACGCTAAGAAATAGGGGTGCAAAGGCCTCAAGTAGCACCCATTTCTAGGTTTTCACCACTTAGATTTTATTGCAATTTTTTCATTTTTTCACTTTTTTCATTTTTTTCTTCTTTTTTTTTTAATTTTTTTAATTTTTTTTTATTTTTTTGGAAGAAGGAAAGATTTTTAGATAATGCTCCTTGAAAGGATAAACCATGATATGCCAAGGATTCAAAATGATATTCTCAAAGATGCTGATAGGGAAAGAAAGATGAAAAAGAAAAATGGAGGATAGGATTTTATGCAAAGCGAGTGAGGTTGGAAGATAGGAAGAATAGATAAATGAGGAAAAAGGATAGAAGGTAGAAGGATAGTGAATAGAAGAATTGTGAAAGGGTAGATGAAAAGGAAGGCAAGATTAATGTCAATACACACCTTGAAGGGTGGCGAGAGGATGGAGGAAATGTGAATGAAGGAATATGTGAAGGAATATGGTGAATGGATAATAGAGGTTGCAGTTTAGGCGCATGGAATGAAAGAATGTTTTTGGAAAAAGATGAAGTGGAAGCCTTTGTAAGCTTGAATGTCAAATTCACTTGTTGTTAAATATGATAATCTTTCAAGAGAGACTTTGGAATCCATATTGTCGTAGGCTTTTCATTTCTTTTTTTTGAATATTTAGAGAGAATATCTTCAATGATGGATTTTGGAAACCATACTTGTCTTGTAGTTTTATTCTTAGATATCTCTTTTGAATTTATGCCCCCATGTCAATTAGAGGAGACATGGTGATCTTCTTTTTTAGATGGATTCTTGTATTGCTTCTTTTTCTTGTATTGAACATTCAAGTTTCTTCCAAAATACTTGGGACTTGTGGAGGAAGAAGAATAATATGACTGGTTTAGATGGGTGGATGGATGAAACAGATTCAAGGGTATGCATCTATGTTGATCTTGAGGAAAGATAGAAGATGGAGGGATGTAAGGACCCAAGATAGATAATGAATTAGGAGATTTAGGAGAGAAAAGTGAAGGAACATAAGGACCCAAGATCGAAGGAAAATGTGAAGCCCTTAGTATTGGTGGAGGAGGTCCAAGGATGGACATGGAAGACACAAAATGATAATCAATAAGTTCATTGGAATGTATATGACAACCAAGGATATCAGCATCTTTAGAGTGAGCATTAGGATTTTCAATAGGATCATGAACATCTTGAATAGGAGCACCTTCTTTGATAGGATTGTTAGAAGCTTGAAAATACTTAGGAAAAGTAGAAAGTGGAAGAGAATATGGAATGGTAGAACAAGAAGATGGAATACTTTGATCTTGACAAGGATCTTTGGATAACATAAGCGCATAATGTTCCTCTTGATTTTCAATAAGCTCAACATTGGAAGTAACAACACCATTTTTTATAACCTTAATGGAAGTATCATCTTTGGAAAGTGCAAGTGTGGTAAGGTTATTTTGATTGTCAATAAGCTCAACGGTGTAAGTAGTAACTTGATCTTTCTTAGGAGAAGACTTAAGATATGGTGGAATGAATGAGAAAGGGCATAAGGGATCAAAAGAACCATGAGATGAATAAGAAACATCATAAAGAGGATTGGATGACATGGAGGTTTCTTGATCTTGATCTTTCTTTATGTTCTTTTCTTTATCATTTTTAGAGTCCTCTTGACATGGAGCCATTTATAAGGACATGGAAGCATGTTGGAATTGTATGGGAGACTTGGGAAGAGATGGGGAAGGATTAGCTAAAGTAGCCATTATAGCATATAAAAGCTTAGGATCTATAGGTTTAGTATTATTGAAAGTATTTGTAGCCAAGTGAAGGTTAGATTGAGTTTCTTTAAGAGGTAGTCCTTGAGGATAACTATAGGGAACTGCATGAAAAGCATTAGGACCTTTGTCAGATGAAGAATTTGTGGAAGGTTTGGAAACTTTAGGAGATGTATGAGTATTGGAAGAAGTAGAGGATGGAAGGGAGTCATCACAAAATGATGATTCATCAATAACATGATCTTGTTTGAGAGTGCAATATTTATTTTCAGCTCAAAATACTTAGAGGAGGGATAGAATTGACGTTTGTAATTAGCACGGAAATCTTTCTCTTCCTCAAATCTATCATCAAAGTATTGTTCATAAAACTCATCAAAGTCTCTTTCAAAATCAGAATCATATCGATCACCATCACAATCTCTTGACTCTGAACCCCCACCCCTAGTAAGCATGATCAAATGATGAGGAGGATCCTTAGGAATAGAAGTGTCATAATCATTTCTATGTATTTCATCATAATAGCCATCATAAAAATAGGTATCAAAGTCATCAGATTCATAATAAATGGGATCCTCAGAGTCATCAAAGATGGGTGTCTCATTCTTCATGGAAGAGGTATCACAAGGATCATCATGTTTCTCATTATGGTATGCATTTTGAAGAGAAGTATGACTCTTGGGAGAAGTAGAAGAAGAATGAGATCGTGAAGAAGAAGAATGTGAAGACTTAGTGAAAGAAGAATGTTTGGATGATGAAGAATGATGAGATGACTTAGAAGATGAAATATGTTTGGAAGAAATATGTTTTGAAGTGGAAGAAGAATATTTGGATGATGAATAATGATGAGACGACTTAGAAGATGAAATGTATTTAGATGATGAGGAATGATGAGAAGATTTAGAAGATGAATGATGTTTGAAAGAAGAGAATCATTGTGACAAGATCATGTGCATGATTCAAGGAAAGGCATCTGATTTACTTGCTTTCTTATATATTTTTTTCATAAGTTCATCATTTATACAATCTTTGGAATAACACTCTTTGAATTGAGCAATGAGTTCGAGATCATCTATCCTCAAGAAAGGTTCCATAATAAGATTTTTAAAATTCATGGTTCTAGAATAAGGAGGAATCAAGAATGGAAGTGATAGAATAGATGAAAATAGAAGAAGATAGACTAGATAATAAGAGGAAAAGAATCAAGAAGACGTGAAAATCTTAGGAAGAAATAGGAAGAAGCATGGAAGAAGAAGAGAAATAATGGAAATGGAAGACTAAGAAGACATGGGAGATGTAGAAGAAAGAAGACCAAGAGTCATTTTGTTCAAGTTGATACCATTTAAGTTCATTTGGATGTTGAGAAAAATTTCCTAACACTCTTTGGGGAGATACATTGAAGTTTTATCACTCAGGAACTCAATTTTTTTTTTTTTTATTGACTAACTAGATGCATTAACAGATTTTATCATGAATCAAGCATGCAATACAGAAATCAAGGAGTTTCAAGCAATCAATGTCTTCAAAAAATGAGCAAGGGACAAAGAAACCTTGCACATAAACATGGATAGTGTCATAGTATTTCTACTCCATAAGAATGCTACTTGTATATGTTCTCAAAATTTTTTCCAATCACACACATAGTCCTATGAAAGAAAAAGTTGGTTGCACTATGGTTCTTAAGAATGGCTTGACTCTGTAACTTTTGAAATTTCAAGTGGGTGAAATCCAATCCTGGCGCACTGAGGTTTTGACACAGTCCAAGAATTTAATCAATCAGGAGCTACTGAGGAGATCTAACAACCCACATGAAACTACACCCGTGGAGATTTTTTCCACAAGGACATTTATATAGCAGTTGTCACTACCATGGCAAAAATGGCTATTATCACTTGAGGTTCCATCCATGTGGTTTACCCAATAAAGGGAATTTCCACTATGGTTAACCCTCTCTAACAATATGGACCACATGGGGACTTAGTTCAGATTCAAGGGTTCCAAGTTTTTGATTCTCCTAAAAGGGAAAAGAGAATAATCCTCTAGCCATTTCACCTCACCAAAACATAGAAAACATGATTCATTGACCCACTAATTTGAAATCACCTCATTCAAGGCTCACACAACAACAAATGACACCAATCCCCCAAAGAGAGAAAGTATTGCCAAAATTTGAAGTCCAAACCAAGTTGACCAATGAGATGAAAACAAAATCCTTCCCTACCTACAAGGGGATCTATTGTCAAGAAGAGCTTTGCATGTAAAACAAGTGAATGAAGCCCACTCTCTCAATATCACCACAAATAGTGTTCATAGGGAAAATTACTATGTGAAACATTTATGTAAGAAAGCAAATCTAGGTCCATTTTTAGAGCACCAATTGGAGATGTGATCTATGAAAGCAAGAAACACTCAAGCTAAACACATGAGAAGATCATTTTAATTCCCAAAATCCAAATGTTATAGAGATAAAAAAAAAACCTCAAATCCAATGCAATGCGAATCATTTTGTTATTTATCCAAGCAAGTCCAAGCAATCCTCATGAACTCTCCAACAAGCAAGACAAGCAAAAAGGCAAACAAGATATGCAATGTATATTCAACTTATGCAAACCCTAGGGTTAGATCTGAAAATCAATTTTTAGGAGAAATAATAACCATCAAATAATCTAAATGAAAACTCATATCATGCATTGAACCATGTGAAAAATAAGTGCAAGCTAATCATTAAATATCCTTTTTTAATTTTGATTTTTTGACCTAGTCAACAAGATCTGATTTGTTTGCTATGAATTCAGATCTCAAACCCTAAATACAGAAAAGAGAACCCTATTAAAAAATAGAGAGATTTCCAAAATTATCAAAATTTTAAGAATATCTTTTCATTTGTGCCCTTGGGAGCCATTTTCCCAAAATAGACCAGTTTTCATAAATTGACCCAATGAGCTATAATATTGCATCCAAATTTGAAAATCAAAGAATGGATCCCCTGTATAATTTAAAGACCTTTCCAAATGTAAAAATTTCCAAAAAATTTGCTGATTTGCACCAAACATTAAGGTTTTATGAAAAATAAAGAAAAAATTATAAAAAATTCAAAATACCTTAGAAAATTCTAAATTTTTTTACTGAAGCTTCTCTGATATGTCACCAACCTACAAAACACATTTTAGACCAAAAATCCAAGCTGTTTGGAAGATATGATGAAATCTTTTAAAATCTAGGGTTTTCATCTCCAAGCAAATCTGCACAAGGGTTAGGCTTGAAAAAATTCAATAAAATAACCATGTAAAGATTAGAAAATCTGATAAAATGAAGGCAAATTAGGAGCATCATGCCCCACAGTGGGCGCCAAAAATGTGTGCTAAAGTGTTGACACACTTCTATGAATCATTCCATCCAAGGTTGCTCAATAATGAGGCCTCAAATATCGATCTATAGCTCTCTAGTCATGGAGTGCAAAGGTGTGAAATGGAGGCCCTCAGATTGACCTAGTTCATTCCTATGCAAGTACACCATAAAATGAGAGATTCAAATGCATGAAAATGAGATCTACTCTATATGATAACAATGCATGAAAAGAAATTAATCTAAATGATAACAATGCATGATTATTCTATGAAAAGAAATATGCAAATCTAATCTATGAAAATAAACATGAATCTAATATACATGAATAGCCATGTATGCAAGAAGAAGAAGACAAGAAGAGAGAAGTTGTAATATCCAAGCTCAAGTGCTCAAATCCTCCTCCCAAATTGCTCTCCAAACCTGCAACATAACAATACTATGAAAAAGATGTATATGATTGATGATTGATTGATGATTATCAAATGAAAAGGAGAGATTTCCTTTTATAGGAGAGTGAATGGTTGAGATTAAGAAGAAAAAACCCACCACTTAGGAGGATGTGAAGAAAAATGGATTTTTATTTAATATTCATTTAATTTATTGCCTTTTTCATCAAATAAAGTGCTTTAAGTGGGGATTTTTATTTATTTAATTAAAAAAGGGGTTTTCTTTCAAATAAATAAATTAGAAGAATTTTATTTAATTAAATGGGAGAAATTGAATTTAATTAAATAAGAGGAATTTAATTAAAAGGGAGAAATTTACTTTAATTAAATAGGATAAATTTTATTCAATTAAAAGGGAGATTAAATCTTTTAATTAAATAAGATACATTTTATTTAATTAAAAAAGAAAATTTAATCTTTTAATTAGATAAAAATGATCAAACCTTAGGAAATATTGAAATAATTGATAAATTCAATTAATTACAATTTGATCAAGGAAATTGATTTGAATTGAAAATGTTCCAAAGCATTGATTCATAAATTTGATAAATTGATAAAATGATAAATGGGCCATTTTAGGGTGCATACAACGGGTACCTTTTCAATAGAAGCTACCCTATCTGGGTCAATTCTAACCATTTCCTTTGAGACAATATTCCCCAATAACATACCTTCTATTACTCCAAAAGTGCATTTCCTGGGATTCAGAGAAATCCCAAATTCAAGAGCTCTTGTAAAAATAATTTCTAAGTGTTCACATTATTGTTCCTCTTTCTTAGAATATGTTGTAAGTTCATCTTGATAGACCTCCAAGAATTTCTATAGGAAATCTGAGAAAGAAACATCCATGGCTATCTGAAATGTGGCCCCAACATTGATTAGGCTAAAAGGCATCCTAATGTAAACATATGTCCCCCATGGTGTAGTAAATGCAGTCTTGAATTACTCTAATTCTTTTACCATTATCTTGTTATACCCTAAAAATCCATCCATCATGGAAATTAGTTCACAACCAGTTACCCTTTGTAACATATTTTCCATGTTTGGGAGAGCATAATTATCCTTGAGGGATGGTATGTTTAGGTTCCTAAAATCTACACACAGTTTGATTTCTCCATTCTTCTTTCTAAAAGGAACTAAATTGGAAACTCAAGAGGAATGTCTGATGGGTTTGATGATTCCAGCATCTTTTAGCTTCATTAATTACTGTTCCATTTTGGGTCTTTGTGTGGGATTTATGGGTCTCTGCTTTTTTCTAAAAGGCTTAGCATCCTCTTTCAAAGGAATCTCATGTTGAAATAGATTCTCATTAGATGCTTTTAGATCATCATATGTTCAGGCTAAGAGTCTTTTATATTTCCTCAACAAATGAATCAGGTCCTCTCTCACTTTTAAACACATTTTACATCCAATAAATATTTTTTTAGGAACATCACTTGTTTGTACATTTACTTCTTCCAAATATTTAGGCTTATTTACATTTTTATAGAAAATGTCTTCTCCTTATTACCCAAAGCTCTTTCTAGCACAACTAACCCTTTTGGTACTTTATTTGATTTTAGATTTAACACTTGCTAGTCTAAAATGGTATATTTCCCATCTAAAGTTTCTACATACCCACTAAAATCAATCTTTTTGTTCCCAAATTCTACTTCATAATGTAAGAATCTCTGAATGTCCACATCATCATCAAAAACTTGCCAATTTTCCACATTATAAGGTATTAAAGGCCTAGATTGAATCTTTACTTTAGAAATACCAGCAAAGGTAATATCTTCTAGCGTCAAAGCTATGTTTGCAAGCAAGTCTGCCATTCTATTTTGGCTTCTATCCACCTAGTCAATACCAAATGCATCAAAGTTTTCAAGTTCATCCCAGACTGCATTTATGTATTGTTTCAACCTATGATTCTTTGAAGCATATTTAGACTTAATATGAGACATTACAAGTTTAGAGTCTCTAATGAATCTGAGACATTTAATTCCATGTTTGACAGCCAGTCTCATACCAATCAATAGAGCTTCATATTCTCCCACATTGTTTGTACATGTAAATAATAGTGTCAATCAAAATGTGAAATTCCTTCCTGAGGGATATATCAATAAAACCCCAACACCCACCCCCTCCCTAGAACTAGAACCATCAAAATACATTACCCATAACTTACTTTGTTCAGATAAATTATTTTTGTCTTTAGACAATAGTGCAGGTTATAATTTTATTGTAGCTTTCTTTTCCTTCACTTGAAATGATCCCATCTCAGTATCTAAGAAACAATTCATATTATTATCATCTTCTTTCTCAATCATATGAGGATTTCTAGTCTCCCTTGATACCTTAATGTTTTCACCATCAATATTGAAAGTGGCAAATGAAAAATCATACTAAATTCTTCCCCACATTGATGCACTCAATTTTCATGATAGCACCACTCCATATTGAGGGGGAATATCTACAACCAACACACTCATTATTAATACTTTGCCTCTGAAAGATTCCAATTTATAAGGCAATGCCTTAATAGTGCTGATGATAGGAACTTCCCTAGAATCCATAGCTTGACACATCCCATGTGATCTATCTACCTTCAATCCCATAGATCTGATAACTTCTATAGGCATGACACTATTAGATGCCCCAGAGTCAATCATAATTTTTTTTAACATTTTTTCATTTATCTACAATGTCAAGGAAAAAGAATGTAAAGTTTCTACAGTAGTACAAATAATATTGGTATCCAAATAAATATGAGGAATCTTTGACACAAGCTCATCAAATTTGCTTGTGGATTTGTATTTTGTGTTTGACACTTTCTTACTTGCCTTTGGTCCAATAATCTTAGTGGAACTAACACCCTTCTTCCATGTTAAAGCCTTTTATTTATGTATCCTCATCATATCTAACAGATGTACCTTAACATTTATTTGATACAAAACTATCCCCATATCCACAGGGGTGTATTTCATATTAGACAGATCTGATCTTTGATTTATATAATCATCATCGTCTACTTGAGAAGCCAATTTGGATTCATCTCCTTTATGTTGTTTATCCTCCCTTTTAGGATGAGGCATGGAAATTTTTGGTGTTTTTACTTTTTCTTTATAAATATTTGGACTAGTAGGCTTGTTGCCTTATTTTATCAGAATTTTATTTGCACCTTCAGCCTATTTTGCCTTTTCAATTGGTTGAATTGAATATGAGAATGTCTAATTCTCTCCTCTTTCTCTCTTTCTCATCTCTGTCTTAAGGTAATCTTCTCATGTATCTTTCTCTCCGGTTCACCTAATTCTTCAAAAATATCCTCAAAATCTATATGAGTTACGTCAAATCATGAAGTCTCTTCCATAATAGTTCTTTCTCTTCTGTGATGATGGCATGAGGTCTTTCACATGAGGGAGATATTGGATCACGAGGAGCATTCCTATTCTCTTCACATCTTCTTTTAGATCTGGACCTTGTTTCATGTCCCTAGGATTTACCATGGATTATCATCCTAGCATACCTAGGTACATCATCAGCTCTCTCACTTTGTGAGTAATACTCACTATATATTCCCAATCCCACCTGTGTATCTTGTTCAATTTATACAGTATCTCATTCAGGATTGGGGGGAATAGGAGTGTCTATTCTTATGTTCCTTCTCTACCTCCATGCTTGAGGAGTATTTCCATCAGCATTTATGTTCATTTATTGCCCAACTATCGAGGTAGATGGAATTTCACCTTCCAACTCATTCTTAGGATGATTCTTCATCCTAAATCTGGTATTTTTATAACTCATAGTTAGATAATGGTGTATCAAATGATTATATAACTCAGCACTGATGTAGAGATTCCTTTGAGTGGCCTCCCAAAAAATAGCTAGAAAAATACATACTAACTCTAAGTAATAATGATTTCTCTATAAAAGGTCTTCACAGGACAACAAATAACTATAAGGGTCTAAGCACTATCCAGATATATTATCAATGGTAATATAAATCATTGGGAGATGTAAAGATAAAACTCTGTATTTCAATGGTCAACCAATTGGTATAATAAGTAAGCTGGCCAAGAGTCTAACTCAACTTGAAAAACCTTACTCACTTACTGCAGTGTAAAATTGTTCCCTAGCAGAGTTTCCATTTTGTTGGTTCCTCTTTATGTTGTAGCTAAATACATCAACATTTTCTTCTTTTGAGTAGTTTTATAGAGAATCCAACTCCAAATATTATTCCATCCAAGAAAATGACCAACTAACAAGCACTCCTACAATACTTGTACTCTTTAGGTTCTAAAAAACCAAGGGGGGGGGGATACCCTATAATACCTTGAGATATTTCTAGATGGTATTCATCTAAGTGGTAATCTCACAACAACTCAACATAACCGAGAGATACTAGATAATTGGCTAATTACCCCTTGAACATCAACCATGAAATGGAGCATGAGATAGGAACTCACAACAAACTTATAAAAATATAGAATTCATGGATTTTATGTTTTTCTATATAGAAACCACAGCCAATATGCAACCAGATGTGTAATGATAAAGAACTTATTAGTGTCATATAAGTTCTTTATCCATTCTGTTGATCTCTAACTCAAATACAATATATTCAAATCAGTATTCATCAAAGATTCTAGGCCATAAAGACAAATATCCTAAACCCGTACTAATCATAGAATCCTATCATATGTCAGATGAATCTATGTATTAAAGAAAGGAACATTTAATTTTATCCTTTATCAAAACACTCAAATAAGTACATAGACATAGAGAAATTCTATGCTAATGAATCAGAAAACTCATAACTCACAGGACAATATCACAAAAGAGAGATTGGAATTTGTATCTTTGTATTAAGTTTAAAGAATCACATTCCAGTATACAAGATGTACTCAAAGATAACCTCTTCAATAATATGCATTAGATCTTTCAACTTTGTTTCTAATTATCACACCTATCTAGTACAAACTTCTGCTATATTTCCCTGACCGAATCCTTGCAAAAATGTTTACAACACAAATTTTCCAGGCCCTTTCCAATGATCTTGGGAATCCTTTTATAGAATAGGATTGCAACAAGCTACAGATAAATTGGGATTAGAACAAAAAAAATGAATCACAAAAAAGACAAAATAGCAAGTGAAGTGATAACCACTTTTGTTACAATATATTCAAAATATTTTGTCTTCTAACCGCCTAGGTACTTATAACTTATTCAATTTTGTTCGGTAGCCACCATCTAGAATTTGTTTTCCTTGATCTTGTTGATGTAGGATATTTTATCTTTGTATGTCTTACTTACTAATCAGGAAGCACTGCCACTTTTTGTCTTTTACACACTACCACCTTCTCCTTGATCAACTGCACTATATTTGTCCTTCCATAACGTATACACCTCATCACTTGGAAAAGTGAAGTTGATGAAATCATCCTTTTTGTTGTTGATTTCACTTCAACTGACACTATATTTCTCAATTTAATCTTTCCAAAATTCAAAGAATGACTTGGCTTTGTTAATAATTTCATTAGTTTGGATAAACATAAGTGTGCTTTCAAAAGTAATAACACTATTGGTCCTTATTGCCAAAGCCTCATTTATTTGTCTCATCCATAATGGTTCATTTTTTATTTCACCATTTACCTTGATTAGGTTATTAAACATCTCATAGTGATCCTTTGAATATTCCATTTTCAAAGTTTCTACCTTCCTCAAAATGATTCTCGTCTTGATATCCAAGTCCATTAATACTTTGAAACATTTATAAGTGCTAGTCAATATGATATCAACATTATTTTATTCTTTGGGTTTAGAATAGAAGAATTTCAATTCTACCCTCTTTCCCTTCCATCTATCCATTATCTGATCCCACTTATCCTTATCTGCATTAAATTCATCCAATATGTTGACAATCTTCTTTCCTTGTAAATAAATGGCAGTGGGACTTAAATCCTGAGTGCAGTGCATGAAAGTGGCATGTATTTTATCAACATATCTCTATTTTATCCATGCCTTTGCTTCTTTTAAAATTCCATAGTCTTCATTCTACTTTTTCCTTGACTATTCCAATTTAGTCCTCTTAGCAATCAACCTTTCCCTTTATAATTCTAGGTCTACCTGTGTAGTAGGACTTGATGGCATGGGAGAAGGGTGGTAATTGGTAATTGGACTTGATGATGAGGGGTTGTGAGGATCCAGTGTATTCATTCTTCAAGAAACAAACTAAGTTTCTTGTTTACCTTCAAGGATAGCAATTTTTTTTATCCTTTTCAATATATTTGATGACCTCATCATTATAAGCCTTCATAACTATCTCACATTTCTCTCTCATGATTTTGATCTCTTCTTCCTATTTCTCTGTTATTTTCATGCCAAATTCAAGCACTCTTACAATACTTCTACTCTTTAGGTTATAAAATACCAAGGAGGGGAGACCCTATAATACCTTGAGAGATTTCTATATGGTATTTATCTATGCAGTAATCTTACAACAACTCAACATAACCAAGAGACACTAGATAACTAGATAATTACCCATTGAACATCAACCATGAAATAGAGAATGAGATAGGAACTCACAAAAAACTTATACAAGTAGAGACTTAATGGATTTTATGTTTGTTTGTGCATAATGAATAGGTTTACCTCTAATTTATTTTCACAAAAACTTAACTAATGGCTAGTTAAAATATTAAATGTTGTTCATTGATCTCACTTCACGGATTACAACTTCCACTAGTTAATGCCAAAAGTAGAATTAACACCCAAATTTTTCAAATGATAAAATCAGTGATACATAATGAGTTATCTCTATGAAATGCATCAAATATAACATCAATGCATCTTATTATAAAAATAGATATTATTTGTCATCATTATAAGGTACATGTTAGATATTACAATGCATTTTAGGCCCTAAGTAAAACTTACTTTCTTAGTTTGAGGATGAATCCCCTAAGCTAGAGGATGTAGGCTTACCTATCAATGCTTTGACATCTTATTCACCTTATTATTTCTTTAAAAAAACCTTTTTCATCTCATTCCTAACTTCTTCAACATTAACAATCTTTTGAGTTTCTCATGTTCATTGCTTGGTGACTGGTTCATGTATCTACAATCTCTTGCATGATGTCCAATCTTATGATAAAAGAAGCATGCCATACCTATTGTACTCTATGGCCCATCATTACCTCTAGGGTTTCTTTATCAATAATTCATATATATATA
>MU213755.1:20817-32481 GCA_018584345.1 Thuja plicata
GGTAACTCATAATTAGCTCTTCAGTTAACCAAACTCTATCTCCTCTTTACCAAATGAAGAGGTGGAGTTTACTGAGGACCTCTCCTGTTCCTTTTGATCTCAACCATTCATATCATCACCAATTCCTATATAATAAACCCTTCATAACCATTTGAAGGGTCCAAGATTTCAAGCTCCCGTGCACCATTACTCCGTCTGTTTGGTTCTAGCATTCAAGCCATCTTGCGACTACACACACACTTCAATTATCAAATTCTCGACGCTTCTCAAGTCATAGACGTTGCCCCGCCAATACTGAGCATCAAGAACAACATTTCAGAAGGATTAGAGAGAAACAATAGAAGCTTCAAGCATCGTGGGGTTTGCATTTATTTGTCTTCCTTTCTCTTGCTTGTACATTTTATTGATCGCGTTTCTAGTATTCGTTTAGTAGTCATTATATACTTAATTTGCATTCATTTGTGAAACCTTTGCTACTAACCCTCACCTTTGGAAAGCTGTGGGAATCGAAGAGAGAGGCGTACAGTAAGTAAGACCACTAACTCCTATATCTAGTCTCAAATAAATTTGCCTCCCAATTCATATCAGTTTGTTTTTTGCTTGTTGAGTTGTTTTCTCAAAGTGCTTGGCTTCATGGGCACTTAAAATGATTGTCATCAATGCAACTTAGCCTTATAGTCTTGAATGTGATGTGTGTTCTTCATGCTCATTTTATGGAGAGGACAATGAGATTAAATTTTATTCATCAATACCTTTTCTTCTATTAATTCAATAGTTCTAATTCTTCTTGTTTGATATTTCTCTTCTAGCAAACCAACATAGTAATTACTTGGAAGCTCTTAAAAAATGTTCTACTAGTTCATCATGAGATCATACAATTAGTTGGCATTATTTGAGTTGCCATATCCAAAAAGATGCATTTTTAACTCTTGTCGGCAAACTTAATTGCTCCCAAAAAATCTCAAATTCCTAAGCAATAACAATTCTTTTGTTGAACACACCTTCAAGTTCTAGGAGGGGGGAACACTGGCGAATCAACATTCACTTAAAATTGAACCTTTTAATTTCATAAATTAGATTATTAATTATTTTTTCTAACTAACTTCCAAAGAAAGATATTGTAATGACGACAAAAACACATGAACACCATATTTTTATATGGAAAACCCAATGGGGGAAAAACTACAGGGAGGATTAAACTCACACTATATGAATACTTTATTACAAGATTTAGGTCGTTGACCAATGACCGCATTGCCCCTGAAAGGATCTTGGAGGCTAAGGCACCGACCTTAGACCATATACAATTATTACAAGGAATGAATTGACTTGAAGTACATTCTCTAGAGTGACGGTTATGGTTCACTATTTATATATTTTTGACTAATTTATTCTTTGCTTGTCTGTACATTCACTCCTCTACACTTCGCAAAGCCTCATACATCTTCATCCACCACCCACACCAAATCTCTAAAGAATAACCTCATTTATATATCCATCGAAACACAAAAGATCATCTATCAGGTTTGCCTAACAAGATGTAGCTTGTAACACAGATTTGCGCTCCATCTGTAATCTCTAAAGAACATGGAAGGAAAATAGAGTGCATGAAACATCACACCATGTTGGCACCTTCCATTAGATCCATAATTTTTGTTAAGGTCACCACATGCCACCACAAGGACCAAAACATTTTGAGTTGGCCACAAAAGATGAAGTTGTTAATAATTGTTGGTCAAACAAAGATGAAAGGTGGCGCAGACCTCCAATATATTTGTGGATGCACAACATAACATCACTTGATTCTATTATATCTATATCTATGAGCAACAACATTGGATCACCCGAGGGTAGAGGAATGCAATACATTCCCACAAACTGTCACTCTATCTCTATCAAGAATACAAACACAATACCTCTTTCTATGAGTTGAATTAGATCATGAGATCTAAGAAGTGGAAACCTTTGATATCAACCAGTAATATACATCAACCATAGGGTGGAGGAACCCAATGCACTAGGATATGAACCAAAATATTGTTCATCATAACGTTTAGTCATAGCTATTCAAATGTAGACACCATAAACCCTCACCAAAGTACATAACTCAATGTAGATCTAAATATGACAAGACATGATCCATATCAACCTCTTGACTCTTTCTCCAAAGCATATCTAGACTAATTGGCCATGAATTGGCTAGAGACTAACATAAAATATAATATCTTACACAAATTAAGATGACTTCACTTGCAGAGAAAATCAACATAAGATATCTAAACTGAAACAATGCACAAATCTTAGGAACATGTCCACTAAACCACACACTTGGAAATATCAATGAAGAGCAATGCGGCTAATTCTAGGAACTGATGCTAACTATTCATGACAACCAACCTAGTTGTCAGCAAACAACAAAAGACAACTCTAACCTCTAAAATTTTGTGGACCTAAAAGTAGGATAGTATAACATTCAAAAACCATACATGATACCACAAAAATTGCAAGTCACCAATTTATTATGTAGAACATTCTCCCACAAGGACTTCAGATACTCTTTCTTGCATATAACAACTTCCCATCCTTTTCACCTTCTGAATAAACAACATGTATTAACTTACATCACCACCAGTCATCAAAACAACATCAGAACAACCAACAACAAGCTTCAAATACTCTTTCCTGCATAAAAAAACTTCAAATACTCTTTTCTACATAACAAACTTCAAATACTCTTTCTTGCATATCTGAACTTCCCCTACACCAGTCACATTCTATGCACACAATAAGTTGACAATCATGACAACACTGAATAATTCTCTCTCATACAGGCACATGACAACTCTCTGCATTGATTGCAATATTGCACTTATACAACTCTTCATCATCATTAATTGGTCATATGCTAAATCAGGTTGGCATCAATGCACACAGTATGTTAACATCAATGAGAATACTGAACACATAATGTTAATTTCTATTAGAGATAGACTCTCCAAACAAAGTCAAAATATGATTGACAAAATAAGTCATTGTATGAACTGATCTTCCTATTATTTATCTTATTACAAGTCTATCTATCATTTATCATCAAGATTACAAGACTTAAGTACTAATTTAATTTTTTATTGAAGTGTTATACTCATTATTTCAACTACCTCATTTTTGTGTACAATATATGGTGCTAAGTGTTGCCTATCTCTTTTCTTTTTTGGAAGAGTTGAAAATTCTATTTTAACCCTTACAAATGAGCCACCTAGCACTCATTATATCTATGTGATACACCTCATGGGAATGAATGGAAGGAACACTTAGCACTCAGTGCATCTACATGATGTACCAGTACATCACATAGATGCAATGAGTACTAGGTGCATCACATAGATGCAATGAGTACTAAGTGTTGCATTCATTCTCACTAGAGATGAGTTCTTGTGAACTATTAATCATACAACATGGGTCAATAAGTTTGACTCAAAAACTACACATCCTTAGCAATATCACAATTTGACTTGCTATAGAAAATATCTCCTACTTATCAATTAATCTAACACTAATTTCAAATTCAGGTTCAAATATTTTTATGGCGTTTCCCATTTCACCTATCATATAAATACTAACCAAGTAATAATCATATATTAATTCTCATGAATATGGATTAATAAGTTTGACTCAAAAACTAAACATCCTTAACAATATCACAATTTGACAAGCTATAAAAAATATCTCCTATTTATCAATTGATCTTCTCCATTTTTTAAATTAAATTCAAATATTATTATGTTGTTTCCATAACACCCATCATAGAAACACTAACCAAATAATGACCATATATTATTTGTCATTGAGCGCGTGTACTTCAAGTTGATGTAAACTATCTTGAATCTGTAAGAAACAATTAGCAATCCGTCCATTGTTAGATTGAATCAAACTTCCTTTGACGGTTCTTTCCATAATTTTAACAATTATCTTTAATAATCAAGTTTATTAGCCGATAGGCTTTCTATGGGGAGAAACCATTGATCAGATTTTTGTCTCACTCTAAAATTCAGGAAGTCGGGATTTTCTCCATTACCGTAAAAGTGTAGAAGGGAGTATAAAAAAATTAAGTCAATCTTGTGCATGCTTTATGTATAAGCGAGAAGCCAGAATGTGGGACCCTCTTTTGCACCCTTGCAAAAATGACGCTACTCATAACTTAAAAACTGGGCTTCAATTTATAATAGAGTAGTGATTGCTTGTTTATTTAAAAATAAAATTAATGACGCCTAAAATGTGTGTCACACAAATTATTGGTGCCCAAAAAATTACCTATAGAAAAAGTTATTGGTTTTATATGTTTTTATTTATTTATTACTTTGACATTGTGAATGAAAAATAAATAAAATAAATTCACATATGTTTTTATTTATTTATTATTTATATATTGTTTTTTTTACACAGGTTCAACAAGGACTCATGGAGGAAAGAACCTGGAAAAGAAAACCTCATCATCATCAGTAAAGAAACAAAATGCAGTGAGGCAGACCTTATAAAATAGGCCAAACCTGGATAACGTAAACACTACCAGCCATGACACATAATGCCAATTACAACAACTACCACATAAATTCCCCACCCATGCCTGAGGATTAACCATCGGTTATCCAAGAGATACAAATTACCACACCCCCAAATCCCACAGTATGAACCACCAAGAGAGAGAAAAGAAACATGTAAAACTCAAATATAAAATATACAAGCTCAGGATACATGAACAAGCATAATCTGAGAAAAATGGAAGTGGAACCATGCAACTCAGAGCTAGAGCAAAATATAGCAGCAATAGTAATTACCCGTAATCGAGACAGTTAAGTCAAATGTGAATTGAAAAAATATATATTAATATCAAATATTTTGACATTTCTATTTATTATTGTAAATCTAAAATATATATTTATATTTGTATATATATTTCTAAATTTTAAAATTCTTTATTTATTTATTTTAGTAATAAAGTATATTTATTATTTTCTTATACCCTTTTATATTCCTTCTCCTATCAATTATTCATATTAAAATTTAGAAAAAATATAATTACCTTAAAATATTCCTATAAAGTAAGTCAAATATAAAATATTTTTTTAATAAATGCTAAGTTTTAATATTGCTCATTTTTATCAATCTAATTATAGACATGGATATACCTTAAGTTAATTCCACATTACACATATAAAGTTGGTGAGCTTTCTTGAAAAGCCCTTTCACCTTTTCACCCTCTTCATGAAATGACGGTTGTGAAAAATCCCTCTCCTTTGATGGGAATTTTATTAAAATAAATAAAAATGTTGTAAATTAAATTAAATTGGTGCATAATAGATGTGTTTGTGTGATGTCCAAGTGTGTATAGGGGAGAGGACCGGGTAGTTGAGCACAACATTGTACCAGTATTTATTACTTTAAAGTTGCTTTGGCTAATGATGACTATCCATAATTGAATGAAATGTGTCCCTTTTCCTAAAAAGTAATCAATAGTGTGATGCCACATCAGCTTTACAAGTATGGGGGTCCCTAATACTTGGCCTCACTTTTTTTTTGGGCTGTTTTGGACACATTGGCAAAAAACACGCTGATGTGACATCGCAGGGGACTTGCCAAGTAAGCTGCTGTAAAAAAATGAGAGTAATTTGAAATTTCCATGTAGGATTTTAAGAATCGCAAAGTTAGGGTGCTCAACTACCGGGTCTTCTCCCCTATTTTGCGCTATATATCTTGCAATTTTCATTTTGACTAAATTCTCATAAAAAGAGGCACATTTGAATTAAATAAATTTTTGTTATAAAATGTTCACATAAATACAATACATAAATTTAAAACCCCCTACATTTCCATGTACAAGTACCAAGCAGACACATGCATCTTGCCAACCCATAATAAATTTATTTCAATCAACTTTGACATTTTAATAAACAAATTATTTACATCACATTTCAAAAATATTTATAATTCCCTCAGAAAAAATACTGGTAAATTTTGAGATATTCAGCTTTCCTTGTGCAGAGCTAAGAATCGAAGGCAGCTCTAATTCCCTTGTGCTGAAATTTTTCTTTTCCAGATTTCGAGAAATTCAACTATTTTTAATTTCAGAAGTTATGGCTGGATTTCTCTTCCCAAAGTTTCATCCAATTTTTTTCGCCAGTTCATACAAAGAGGAATTCCTCTGTAAAGTTTCTTTCCACGCCATCATCCAGATTCGCTAGGAAATGATTGTTTACATTTTCAATAGCTTTGTCCTGTAAAGAAGAGATCTAGCTTGTGAGATATGTTTGAAGGTAAACAATAAACAACTTCTACTGTGATCTCTCTGTTCGACACACAATCCTGATTCGAAATTGCCATTTTGCTTATTTATAATCTCAACATCTGAATCAGAGAAAGACAGTATAATCAAGCGATCAATTTTGAAATATAATCTTTTCACCCCTTCATATTCAGTAGCTTTCTCCTGTAAGAAGAGATCAACCTTGTGATATAATAGTGATAAACACACAACTTCTACTGTAATTTACTAATAATCTATGATAAACACACAGCTTCTACTATAATTTACTCATAATCTGATCTACAACCTATTCAGAAAAACATTTTCGTAATTGACAACCAAATCAGGAAAAATATTATTACTGTAATTTTAAAATCTTAATAACAGAATCCGAATATACATTTGCAATATCAACAAGACAAATACTCTAATAACTAACAACAAATCTCCTACGTGAGACGCGATGGGAAAATCAGTTTATAGCCCTGTCGGCACATTTGGAAGCATATAATCAATTATAGCACTTACGAGGCAAAAAGAAGTCTCTCGAAATTCCAAATCAATTTCATTACGAAACAGAGGGCTCGAAGTGAGAAGTTCACCAGAAACAAAGGAAATAGGGAATTTGTAGAAATGGTGGGAGAAAGGCACAGGAGAGAGAGAGAAACATAAAAATGGCGCCGGAGATCAAAGGTCTGGGAGATCTTGAAAAAGGGTGAAGTGACCACTTATATTGAACGCCTTCATGGGTGGAAGCCCTCTGTAACAAAGACGATGGTCAATAGCTGGAAAGAAGGGATGGTGAAAATTGATGGGGTTATGTTCATGGTGACTGAGGAAATCATTTCGGCGGTGACTGGCATTCCCATCATAGGGAAGAAATTTTATAGGGACAGGAAGATTTCCATCCAAGCTTTGACGGATTTTGTAAAAAACGAAGCTGAAAAGCGTGCTCTGGTAAAGAAGGGCACCTTTTACCACCCGAGCTCAATCAAACCTCTGTGGCGTTTTGTGTTGAGGGCAATTATCAAATACATCTCACTGGATACAAGATTCGACCGCATCAGCACTCACCATTTCGTGCTTCTCAACCAATTCAGGTATGCGGCAAAGGTTTCCATCCCTTTCTTCCTTTACTCGTCCATAAACGAAAATATAAATGACTATAAGGATAAACACATTAGCAACCCGGCTTTCCATGAGGGTTTATTACTGTTAATTTATGAGTACTTCAAAGCCCGCACTTTGGGAAAGGAAATCAAAGGAATTGAGGAAGGTAACTCTGAGGAGGGTTCGGGGGAGGATTACGTCCCCTCTGACACAAAGGACAACAAAGACATGCACTCGGAGATTGAGGAGGAAGAACCTCTTCAGACAAAAAAAGGGAAGAAAATAGTCAAAGTGGAGACTATAAAACAACACATAGAGATATCATCAAATAGGGAGTACAATGAAAATGAGGAAGGCATGGAAACGGGGAATGAGAGTTTGGGAGAAGATAGAAAAATGAAACAGGGTGCGAAGAAGGGGAAGAAGGATAAAAAGAGGAAGATCACAATAAAAATGCCGCCTCAAAATGAGGAGGAAAGCTCAGGGAAGAGGGCTACGAGATTTAAAAGAGGGAATCAGATAAAGGTGGAAACCCAGGAGGAGAAGTAGGCTAGCCAGGAAAAAACACAAGAGGAGAGAGCTGAGGAAGAGGAGAGTCAAGGGAAGGAGATTGAAGAGGATGTCAACAGCTAGGGTTTTGCAGAGTATGGAGAAGACCATTACACTTGCAGTATTACAGGCAAAAACAAAAAGGTTGTCTGGAGAAACTTCGACTCAGTCTTTGCAAAAATGGGAATAAAGCGTGAAATGGTCAAGACATTGGTTAAGAAGAACAAGGAGGGCATGATTCAGATGGAAGAGCTTATTGATCCTGCTCTGGTGATTTTCAACGACAATGTGAGGGAAGACCCCCAAATGGATGTGCTGAACAATGCAAAAAACAGTGCCATTGACAGCTATAGATCAACGAAATGGACCTACTATGAAATCTATGAGCTGAAAAAAAAGATGGAAAATATTGCGGAGGACAGGGAGCTGGACAGTAGAGTGACCGAGCTGAAGCATAGGGTCGAAGGCATTGAAGCCTCAATGGTTAAAATTGCTGAGCAAAGTTATAACATACTTAAAGCCTCAAATGATAACATCAAGGTAAACATTGACAAGTTTTAAGAACAAAGAGGAAACAAAGAAAATCAGCCGATGCACAGAGACAGGGTGCAACTTCCTGAAGAAGAAAATAAAAAAGGAACGAGGAAGCCAAGCAGATGGAAAACCAGGAAGCTGACAAAGAACTAGCCAAGCTTAGAGAACAGATTTAAAGAACAGAATCATAATAACATTTGTAATATTTAATTTATCGATTGCTTTGGTTGTGGGGTGCGCCAGGCCTCTGGTGTAGTGCAATACAGAAGCGACGCTCGAAATCTCTGGCAGCAAGCTACCTGTTGAGAGATCCCCCTGAAGAAATTAATTTAATATCGCGTGGCTCATTGAGCCACGTATCAGATATTAAACTGATAAGAACAGATACTACACTTGATCTTAGCCAAAAGGCCGAGAAAGGTATGCTCTACTCTGATTCTTCCCTCGATATTTATACTGACATTTTCTTGGCCGTGCTCGTTTATTGCTATATGTGGGATAAATATATATCAAACGGGGACTCTGTAAGTACAGGCTATATTGCGTGGGCTTTGCGCATCGGACTTCTGTAATTCTCACATCTGCAACTTTTTTTGAGCGCCTGAACATTTTTTTCCAAGCAGTCACCTAACGCAAAAATCTTGTCTCAAGCTCACAATAAGTAGGCCTAAAGCCTCGATATTTTCAGATCCACTTATTCTTTACTGTGAATAGATTCAAGCAGCAGATGTAGGTCGATTGGTTTGGTTTTACCCCAAATTAAAAAAAATAATCTGCTGTGGTAGGGTTTGTAATTTTTTCTGCAAATTTTGTCTGTTTTCCCTCATCGACATAGTTGACAAAACGATACAGTTTGTGCGGAAGCTTGGGGTAAGTTGCTTGCCGTGAGATTAGTGAGTTTTATTTCTTGGAATCTGTATTCAACTGGATAATTTTCTTGGCACATTTTATTTCATTCCAAAACAGCTCTTTTGCTGGGTAATTGTCTGAAAAAACAATTTTCAGGCAGTGGAAACTTGAAATATTTCTGGCCCCGTACCTGGAAACAAAAATTAACACGAAACCAATTTCTTGGCTGGCAAAAATTCATGTCTCGAGCTCAAGAACAGAATAGCCCTAAATTATTGACAACAGGAAACAATTTATTCAGAATTTGAAAGCCTTGATTACACTCTTGACCGCTGTCTGTAAAGTATGGTGAGGGGTTTTAATTTTCCAGACAACCAAATACCAAATATTACATACCTCATTTTGCAGGCATTTTACAAGAAGTATCAATTACAGATGCTTAAAGTAGTTTTCAGTGTGATAACATAATTCTGGATACTTATGTTGAGTTTGATGTGGTTGCAAGGCCTTATGATGCCTAGGTTAGTTATGATTGGTGTCACTTTGTTACTTCCTAGCATGTTGTTCTATATGAATTTCTCCTGAATACCTTGTGATTTGTGTTTTATATTGTCTATTATGTTTGTATTAAGCTTTCTATGTGGCTTCTTGTGTTGCTTCAATTTATAATGGACGATGGAGGAGGCAAGTGCCTTGTTCCAGATTTTTTTTTTGGTTCAAATGGTACTATTTATTTAAAGGATAAGTAATCATTTTGTATTTTTCATTATAAGAAAGTAGAAATATCTTGTGATGAATAATCACAGTTTTGATTTCTCTTGATGTAATTAATTATGTATTCTTTGGATTGATCTAAATCATGCATTGCTCTGAATTTTAATTTCCCATATAGTCTTATTTTTTTGATATCTTTTTTAATGCTTTGCTAAGAATTTCTGGATCTACCTGCATATTGTGTATGAATTTTACCTCTGTCATGTTGGTATTTCCTATTGGATCCAGACGCTTTTAGCAGTACGTTATGTTATGATCAAATTGCTCTTAAAAACAAAAGTTGCAATGATTCTTTTTCTCCCATGTGTCCATGAATTTCTGAATCTTAAGATATTGTCCTGGTTGAAAAAATTTGAAGCCATTTTCTTAGATTGTACTCCCAAATGTAGAATCATCCCCTAATGATTAAGAATGCTTTTGGATATCTCCATAGTTGCATGCCGAAGCATTCATAATAACTTAAATAAACTTGCAGAATGGGGATAGGATCAAATGGCAGGACATATTTCAGGATTGGTAGGCCAGGGGCATTTTTGAGGAAGGGTGGAAGGACATAAATTTTAGAAAAAAATCATATGTATTATTCGAATTTATACAAGCTTAATTACTAATACTTGCATCTAAAGAAGATGCAAGAGTTACACTGTAGAAAATGATATATAAGTTATAAGTAGTGGAATTTGCTACAAACAATTGGGAGTGATTTGAAATTGACACATTGGATTTTGAAATTTCCTTATTACTAGAGCTCTTATGTCGCCATTCTTGTGCTTCACTCAACAACCAATCCTTTTCATTGATGGCATTACTCCATATTTATTAACATTTTTTTATTCTATATAATAATATAGAATAAAAATTACTTTATGGTAGATGAAGTTTATAATTTCTCATCAGATCTCCTAATCAAATTCTTTATTTTGTTCAATTTCAAATTACAAATTTTAAAAACTTTCACTCTTTGAAATTATGAATTCATCAAACTATTTCAAAGTTTTGGAATGCTAAATATTAACAAAAGAAATTTGAAGCCATTTTCTTAGATTGTACTCCAAAATGTAGAATCATCCCCTAGTGATTAAGAATGCTTCTGGATATCTCCATAGTTACATGCCGAAGCATTCATAATCACTTAAATAAACTCGTAGGATGGGGATAGGATCAAATGGCAGGACATATTTCAGGATGCATTTTTGAGGAATTGTGGAAGGACATAAATTTTACAAAAAAAATCATGTGTATTATTCGAATTTATACAAGCTTAATTACTAGTACGTGCATCCAAAGAAGATGCAAGAGTTACACTATAGAAAATGATATATAAGTTATAAGTAGTGGAATTTGCTACAAACAACTCGGAGTGATTTGAAATTGACACATTGGATTTTGAAATTTCCTTATTACTAGAGATCTTATGTCACCATTCTTGTGCTTCACTCAACAACCAATCCTTTTCATTGATGGCATTGCTCCATATTTATTAACGTTTTTTTATTCTATATAATAATATATACACCTGAAAGTGAAGTCTATGATCTTTTCCCTTA
>MU213766.1:3539-27727 GCA_018584345.1 Thuja plicata
CAATCTCCTTAAAGAAAAGATCTGCTATATGTACTGCATCTGATGTTTTCTTACATGGTATGAAATGTGTCATCTTAGAAAATCTATCCACAACAACAAATATGGAATCATTACCTCTTGCTGTCCTCGGTAAGCCAAGAACAAAATCTCTGCTGATATCACTCCAAGGTTTCTCAGGAACAGTAATCGGTGTATACAAACCAGTATTCTGACTTACTCCTTTTGCAACTTGACAAACTCCATAGCTTTTCACAAATTTCTGAACATCCTTATATAATTGAGGCCAAAAATACCTTTCCTTAAGCAAACTCAATGTTTTATCAATACCAAAATGTCCAGCCAAACCACTACTATGTTTCTCCTTTATCAAATTAGTTCTCATTGATCCTCTTGGTATGCACAACTGGATACCTTTGAACAACATATCTTCCTGAATGAAATAGTCTTCATACTTACTTGATTGATTTGGAATAGGTGCTCTGCACACTCTCCACTGCTCAGAAAAATCAGGATCATTTTCATACAAATGTTTCATATCATCAAAACCAAGAACTTCAATTCTCATTTCAGTCAATAAAGATCTTCTACTCAATGCATCAACAACTCGGTTAGAAACTCCACTCTTATGCTTAATCACAAATGTGAAACTCTGCAAATACTCTACCCATTTCATGTCTCTGATTCAACTTATTTTGACTACCCAAATATTGTAAAGCCTTATGATCAGTATACAACACAAACTCACTCGGCATCAAATAATGTCTCCATTTCTTCATAGCTTGAACAATAGCATAGAATTCTTGATCATAGACATAATATTTCCTTTTAGCATCATTCAACTTTTCACTAAAGAAAGCAACAGGTTTACCTTCTTGAGTCAACACAACTCCAATTGCACTTCCACTTGCATCACACTCAACTTGAAATACCTTATTGAAATCAGGTAAGGCTAGCACAGGTAATTCAACAACCTTCAACTTCAAAGTCTCAAAACTCTTATCAGCTCCATGTGTCCATTTGAATTCTCTTTTGTCACCTCTCATTGTCTCAGTCATAACATTACTAAGAGAACTGAAATTTCGGATAAACTTCCTGTAAAAACTTGCCAATCCATGAATGATCTTACCTCACTGACATTCTCAGGTGTAGGCCAACTAAGTATAGCTTCAACCTTCTCAGGATCCATTTTCAAACCATTAGCTGAAATCAAAAAACCTAAATACACAAGTTCTTCTTTCACGAAGGAACTCTTTTTCAGATTTATTAGTAACTTTTCCTCTTTCAATCTCTGCAATACTTGTCTTATATGCATCAAATGCTCTTCTCTAGTCTTACGAAATATCAGAATATCATCCAAGTATACAATCACACATTTATTCAAGAATTTCTTCAAAACTTCATCCATTAATCTCATAAATGTACTCGGTGCATTAGTTAAACCAAAAGGCATAACCAACCACTCATACAAACCTTCCTTTGTCTTGAAAGCAGTCTTCCATTCATCACCTTCTCTGATTCTGATATGATGGTATCCACTTTTCAAATCAATTTTGGTAAAATATCTTGCTCCACTTAAACAATCCATTATATCATCCATCCTTGGTATAGGAAACCTATTCTTCACTGTGATCTTATTGATTGCTCTTGAATCAGTGCACATTCTCCATTCTTCTTAGGTGCCAATACAGCTGGTACTGCACACAGACTCAAACTTTCTCTGATCAAACCCTTGTTCAACAACTCATGAACTTGTCGGTTAAGCTCTTCGTTCTCAGTCGGTGTTAACCGATGTGGTGCCTTGTTCGGTAAACTAGCTCTAGGAATTAGATCCATACAATGACTAATATCTGTCACTGGTGGCAAACCATCAGGTACATTATCTGAAATGATCTCCTTGTGCTCAGTAAGTAACTTCTCAACTTCCGTAGGAATTACATCTTCTGTATTCTTACTCGGTTTGTTAGGAATCAAAGCATAGCAAACATCATTTCTTTTCAGATCCTTAACAAACTGTCTACCTTCTATCAAACAAACTTTCACAGATGTACATATCTCACCAATAGATTCTTCAACCAAAGGTAACAAGATTTGTTTCTTACCATCAACCCAAATAGTATATCTATTTAATCTTCCATCATGTATAGCATGTCTATCATACTGCCAAGGTCTACCCAACAAAATATGACAACAATCCATTGACATAATATCACACATCACCTTATCATAACACTTTCCAATTTTCAGATTCACAAAACATTGTTCACTTTCTATTAATGTATGCTCATCCTTGATCCATGAAATCTGATAGGGTTTCAGATGCTTCATTCTTTCCAATTGCAATTTTGTGACAATTTCCTCAGATGCTAGATTCTCCGAGCTTCCACTATCAACAATTACCTTCCAAACTTTGTCTGCAACTCTACATCTGGTCTTGAACAAACTTTTCCTGACGGGATCTTGCTTATCTTTCTCACTCCATAGTATCCTTTTGATCATGAGACTTCCTTCCTTCTCAGGTTCATTTGGTGACTCCTCTTGCACCAATGCATTTCTGTTGCTACCGACTTTCTTGCTTGCATGTGTACATTCAAAAGATCGATGTCCTTCACAACAATTGTAACAAGTTCCTTGGAACCCTCTTCTGCTATAACCACCTCGGGAGTAATTTCCTCTTCCTCGGTATGAACTTCCACTTTTCCACTCAGTCTTTCCTTTATCTTGATGTGTGTCTAAAATTGACTTGTCTGGTTCATATCTACTGTTTTCACCATGAGATCTACCTCTTCCCCTAGGGAATCTACCACCTCTGCCTCTTTGTCTTTGTTCATATCTCTTGTTCAATTTTTCCTCAACTCTTAGGGCAAACTGATATGCCTCTTAAATACTTTCCATCTTGACCAAATTGATCTCATCTTGTATGGAACTTCTTAATCCATTTAGATATCTTGCTATTCTTTCCACTTCATCTTCAACATGTCCATATCTGATGTCTAATCTGTATAATTCTTCAGTATAGTCTTTTACCGAGCTATCTTTCTGCTTCAAACTTTGCATTCTCCTAATCAGGTTAATCTGGTAATCTCAAGGTAGAAACTTGCCTTTCAATTTGTTTATCATCTTATCCCTAACCTTGATCTTATCTTTACCTTTCTTCTTTCGATCCAATTGCAGATGCTCCCACCACAAGGATGCATGGCCTTTCAATTTTGTGCTTCCAATCTTCACTTTCTTCTCGTCTGACAATTTTCATACTTAAAGTACTTTTCCATTTCAGTTATCCAATCTATCAATTCATTAGAATCCAATTTTCCACTATACTCAGGAGGATTAAACTGAGGTGTGGATTTCAAACTTGTCAATGCTCGCAGGAATCTCTCTTCTTCCTGATCCATAACAGGTGCAGGTGCAGCTTCGCCTTGCACTTCTTCCAATTCATCATCACTAATATCTTCAAGATGTCTTCCTCTGTGCTGGGCTGTCTCAACAACTTCCAATCTAGCAGCCATCTGTCTTAGCATATCATCTCCCACAAACCATCTTGAATCCCTCTGTAATTGTAGGTTAGATCGCAATCTGCTACCCCACAACAATATCAACCAACTAGGGTTAGGGCTTACAAGAAGGAACTTAGATCTCACCTCTGCTCTGATACCACATGACGCAAGTAGGGCCAGTACTCAGGGTCAATGACACTCCCAAATACTAAACCAGCTTGCAGATACACAACACAAAAGCTACAACATAAGAAGGAGAGAAGAAACAACAGATACTTGATATTAATTGATCATACTCATTACATGCTGGGCTATAAGGCCTTCTCGGTTTCGTCCATATACATTCAAATGAATTATAGAATGATTTTCATACATGCGAGGTCACAAACTTGCCATCCAAATATCTCAACACTTAATCTTCTATCACAATCTGATACCAAATTCCTCCTAAAATTGATACCCCAAAACTAAGAACAGAGAACCAAATATATACAAGAGTCCACCAAAGAGGTCGGCACTCAAATTCCAAACTGAGACCTAGATTTAGGTCCACACAGATCCCAATGGGAGACCCCACATTAATTACGCCATGGAAATTAAATGCAGAAGTCGGCCAGATCAGGATAAACAACTCGGTAAGATGATAACCGAGCAACGGGAACAACTCGGTAAGAACATAACCGAGCAACAGAAACCAACTTGGTGAAAGAACCACCGAGCAGCCAACATATGCCGAGACCCGTCGGTAAAGCAAGATAGAGTAAGTAACCGAGCAACAGTGATTACCAAGCACTTCACCGAGTAGCCTCCAAACAATCTAAAGAACAAAAGCAAACATATTTTTGGTTGAGCGGGATTGCCAAGAACCCAAGATGCTCCTGCATCACAATGAACTCTACATCTTTTACTTCCCCTTCACAGTCAGCTGCCCTCAAAAACATTGACCCCTTGGGGCATACATCAATTACATTGATTAATAGACGGTTTTTGAAATCTTTCCATCCATCCGAAACAATAGACACACTCGTTTGAACCCAAGAATCTCTTATTGGTTTTAGTTGGGCCCCTACATTTTTTTCTCTCACTATGTAATAAGGTGGTGCACACCTTTTCATATCCAGGGCCTTGGTAACCAGAAGGTGCATTATTTATTTCTTGCACCATCTCCCTCCAATAAGGTGATCTCAGGAAGTTGAGTGGAACACCATTCACAAAGAGGCAACATCCAATTTTTTGATCAACAATATCTCTTAACTCATTTTGAAATGCCCTATCTAATAGGCCTCTCTTGCGGGTGGTGATTTGTGGTTATTCTACATCTTCATCATCCCTAGAAGGCATAGGCAAGAAGAGATGTGATCTAGTGGTTGGTTGAGTGGATGGTGGTATTGTTTTTCGTTTCCCGGTATAAGCACCTTGTTTCCCTTTTGAAACTAATTTGTCAGCATCTTCTTGTTCTTTTACAAAAGCTACTATTTGTGCAGCTGACAACCCCTTCTTATCTAGCCCTGAGCCCTCACACATGTTAATCCCTTGACCCCCAGGGCCAAAAAAATGAAATTTTACTCGGGAGTAGGAGCTTTTATATTGTGTGGCAAAAATTACATTTCCATATAAACCCCCCACCTCTAGGACATTGAGAAATTCTTGTAGTGTGTCTCCATAAAGGAGACCCTTTATCAATTCTAAATTTTTGAGATCCCTCCCCACCCACTGAGCCTTGACTACTCATTGTATGATTGTTGCAATCTATAACAAAAACGAAAAAAAAAAAAACTTCAAAACTTATACAAAAACTTGAAAAAATTTGAAATTTTTCAAAAACTTGAAATAATCTATAGAAAAACTAAAGAATATGGTTGAAATGCATACCTTAATCACTCAAATCTGCTTTTTGGAAGGTATTTGCCACTCCACAATCGATCTCCTTCGAATACAATCACCTCTCTTGAAACTTGCAAGAATGAGAGAGCAAAATAGAGAGCAAATGTGTTTGGAGGCTCCATAATAAGGGTCGTTTTAGGGTAAGAAGGAACAAAATAATAAAAAATATAATTTCTAAGTGGGTTGGACCAACTTTTTATCATGCCTGGGCGTGGCTCCCTGGGGATCCGCGTGGGATCCTCGAGGGTCCACGCAGGATCCCCACGGGTCCGCGCTGGATTCGGACGCAGACCCGAATGAGGGTCTAGGGTGCGAATCCGGTAACTCAGCTAAATTGTCACCCCTACCATTTTGTCCCCCATTATTTCCTCCGTTATTCTAGTTCATACTAAATGCCATAAATTGGTTATCATTGCACTCATCCGGTTGAGCTTTAGTTGTAGTTCATGTTGGCGTTTGGCCAAATCATTTATCATATCTCTAGTCCTTGTATCTTGATGATCTACCATATTGGTTTTGTTTACTTCTTCTTCTAGATTCAATTCAGGATTGAATTTGTTTCTCTGAGATGGTAGGTATGTGTAGGCTTTTTGCTCATACTATGTTACCAAAATTCCTCAGGATGGCAGGATGCATAACTCTGATACTACTGGAATAACCCTGGTGTATTTTCCCTTGTTAAGTATATCAGGAATATTGTCAAACAAATTTTTTCCTATTCTGATAATTGTTTTCTATTAAAGTAATGTATCTCTGTTCAAATGTATAGTTGTGGTACAGGTTTTGGTAAACATTGTTTCTTTCAATTCATTATTTACACCAAATCATTCAATACAGAAGTATTCCAATCAGAAGAGTAATTCAACAAGTCTGTAATAGTGCACCTAATTATAAAGTCGGCTAGAGTATTATTGGTTTAGGAATCCCAATATGTTGATCCTTTCTGCTGTCTGCAAGCGATACTTAGCCTTATGGATCAAGAGTATCCCCAATATAATTTGTCATTTTAATCATTTATTTCTCCATGCTACTTTTCGTCAGCTTCTATTGACCCACGCTACTCACTCTGTGTAATCCCGTTCCAGAAATCAATATGCTATTCAAATCAACTCAATCCTGCTCCTCTTAACAATATGAGAGATCAATATGCCATTTGTACCAACTGTATATTAACCCACGACATGCTCCATATACGCATTCACAATTCACATATACGCATCATGTTCCTCTAGGTAGTCAGTACTGTATGTCCATTTGCTTCCACGCCACTTGAGTTACAATGCCAATAACCGCATAGCCTAGGTGTAATAATTGCTTACATATTGGATCCTACCGTCTTGACACCTTTTGTCAACCTCTAATATGCTTCACCCCAAAACAGCACCCCTCATGTGACGCTATTGTGTGTACACAATATTAACAAAGAACATACTTCAAACGGCGATTGTATGAGTTGGGATTGCCCAGAATTATAAAAATAAACTCAATCCGATACAGTACTCAACGACATTGAAGAGCAGTTAGCATGCTCATTACAAATCACTGAATAAATAATATACGCTCTGCAATGGAAAATACCGTAAACAGGGAAACCCTTAATGAAATTACCTCTGAAAAAGCCTGTCATTCCCTGATTTGAGTGTTTGTTAAAATCTCCATTGATGCTTAGACTGAAGATTCTGAGTGAATCCTCCTAGTTTCTCATAGGCCAGATCTCCAACTGATGAAAATGGATACTCGGTTTCAATCCTGAGAATAATTTGTGAATTTCACTAATCAAAAGGTTTAATTATTCCAGACATGCCTTTTGCAATTCCCAAGATAACTCTTATAGTTTGAACTTTCCCATACAACAGTTCCTTCAGTTATACTTAAAGTGACTTTATTTAATTACTTTTATAAAGTCACATAATTAATTGTTTAATATTAGTTTTATAATTATTCTTGTAAAACATAATATTAAATGATTAAATTAAACTCACTTAAAGGAGACATTCTGAGGGGAACATTACACACGACACCTAATTTAGTGTCTAAAACATCATTATATACGTGCAATGGCAATTCCAATCAGGTCTATGGAGAACTAGTGTAGCAATCAGCGTTTTTTTTAGAAATTTAAATCCGATTGGGATGCAAGTGTTCAGTTAAATTTAGCTTCCTTTGAGAGCAAATAGCGGGGCTGCAATCTTGTTGAAATCTTGGATAAATCTCCAATAATAACCTACATGAGGAAGAAAACAATGGACATTTTTTTGTGTCTGAGGTACCGATAAGTCCGAATTGCTTTGATTCCCTTTATCTTGATAATCCCATGCAAAAGCAGTACTATGCCATTATAACATGGCAAGGAGTCACTTCTTTTGTGCATCTTGCAATTGAATGTTGATGTTCAAGGTTTCCCTAGAGAGAGTTTAATGGGTTGATTCTGTGATGTAAACAATCTAGAAATGTTAAACAATTCCCAAATAGAGTTAACATGACAAGCCCAAATGGCAAAGAAACAAGAGAAAGGAGAATATTGAGAGGGAAGAAAGATACCGTTAGAGATTGGAGAATGCAGAAAAGAAAAGAAATGAATGCATTGATGTGTGTGCTGCCAAAAGAAGAAAAGGGAAATAAATTGAAAAGAAAGGATGGAAACTCCGGAACAATTGAGGTCACATTCAGAAAAAGAAGGATAAATGTTGACATATTCAAAGAAAAGTATAGAGGAATATGGGAAATCCAAGAGGTTAATTGGTAGAGGACTATAGAAGCATTGAGGCTTCAACCCTACCACATCTCTCCAAAAATCCAATGATCAAGCCAGATCTATCAAACATTACAATTAAGTTAGATGTAGATTCCTTGAATTTCTCCAAACCCCAGAAAGGACTTTATCCATTAAAGAAGAATATTTGGAATAGTTAATAAATGTGTGAGGAAGTTTAGGAGAGAGGAAATAGAAAAAGATAACAAAGCCATGTTTAACTGAGGGAAATAATCATCAACACAATGTAATGAAATGTCATTAAAAAATAAGAAGACATCACCAAAATGAAATGATGTTATGGAGGGTTAAAAACCCTGGACTAAGATCCATCCCCCATGTCATATAAAACAAGAAGGATAACAGTTGAAGAAGTACCACAAAAGGAAGAAAAGAGTGAGCAAGAGCAAGATACGACAGATTGGGAAGAAGTTTTAGGGAAAGAGTACTTTGAGACCAAGTTAGTAAGAGATAAAGGCAGATAAAACTAACCTGCAACAATCAAGAGTATTAAAAAGGAGAAGAAAGAGCCCAACCCATCTGCAAACCTGAACTGGAGAAAGATAATCATAAAATGTAGCCATCAATCAAGCTATTGATGTTCGGAAAGGACACCATATAGACCACAGAGTAAATATTCCTTCTAGAATCATGGCAAACGAAGTGTTAATGTTTGGTAGCTAGATCGGATTCTAGCCTCACATTATTTTAATTAGGAGAATTAAAATAATGAATTTATACATTAATTATTTAATTAAGGAGATTTAAATAATATATGTAATTGGAGAATTAAATAATATTATCTATGGATGGATTAATTATTTATTTAATTGGGAGAACTAAATAAATAATCTATTGTGAGATTAATTATTTAATTGGAAAGTTAAATAATTTATCATTTTAATTAGGAGAATTAAAATAATGAATTAATTATTTAATTGGAGAATTAAATGATAATATATTTAATTGTGAGATTGGATGAAGTAATTATTTAATTGGAGAATTAAATAATATATTGTGAGATTAAGTTATTTAATTGGAGAATTAAATAATTTACTATTTAATTAGAGAATTAAATAATATAGAGATTAAATTTATTTAATTGGAGAATTAAATAATTTATTTATGGTAGTTATTTTAATTAGAGAATTAAAATAATTATAATAATATAAATTGAATTAATTATGGGTTGGGCCCAATTATGGCGTCAATATAAATGAAAGGTTTTATTGTAATTTCAAGGTCGGCCTTGGAGGCCGACCTTGCATTGTAATTGTTCTATCTCATATATATGAGGATTTGATTATTGTAAATATAATACATAACAGAGGCGATCTGATTCAAGATATGCAAACTATCCCATTCATGAGTCAGCAAATTCTTCAAGCAAGCAATCTGATCTAATCCAAAACAGCGACTTTATGATCTGAGTATCATATTGGACAGGGAATTCATGGTGGCAACTTCACTATGTGTAGCAGCGAATATATATAGGACTGAGATACTGAGATCTGGTCTAATTCATCCACATCTGGGCGTGCATACAATATATATTCAGACTGCAATATATACACATCTGGGCGTGCATACACAACAAATATTAAAGGCAGCATTCATACACTGTGACAGCGAGTTATAATACATCTGACATTTCAGATCTGATTCATATCGAGGATTGAACAGTGATCATCATTCTGATCTAGGGCAGCAATCTAAGAACAGATCTGAGGTCTACTTCATTGGCAATACTTCCTTGAATGGTTATATATTTTGATTTGCTTCGTTGATCTACAATCCTCAACAAATCATCAAACTGTGAGTTGTGTAATTTGATCTTGAAGCTACTGCCATAAAGGTTTAACTGGCAGGACATTGGTGGCTTACATTAAACAAAGATGCAAAACATTATGCCAAAAGTTGTGATATTTTTCAGAGATTTGGAAGACCTACTCTGAGGGATGAAATGCCCTTACAACTAGTATTATCCTAAATACCATTTAAAAAAAGGGTAATTGATTTCATCGCACCAATAGATCCTCTAGTGGAGTAATCTAAGGCTAGATTTATCATTGCTGGTATAGATTAATTGACAAAATGGGCTGAGGTACAACCACCTAAAGATTGTACTGCACAACTTGTAGCAAAATTAATATACCATAATATCATCACAAGATTTGGGTGTCCATTAAATGTCACTGGTGATTAAGGTAAAATCTTTGTGAATAAGGTTATCACCTAATTACTCAAAAACCTTATATGATAAGCCATAATTGGAGCACACTCTATCGCACACAGGCTAATGGACACACCACCGCAAAGATAGTAGTAGGATAGTAGTAGGATGTAAGGGACACACCACACCAATTAGATATTTGTATAAGGAAAGCTACATTGTAACAAATATAGAAGTAGCAATAGGAGTAGATACAGAAGAAGAATGACAAGGAATAAGTAGAAGAAGGAATTGTAAGGAGTATAAGTCTTCCAACATGTGTACATGATGAATACACACATGCATACTTGGAGTTGTATCTGTTATGTGTTACGGCTTATAGAACTTAATTTTCTGTTTATATTACATTCTATTGACTAGTTATTCACAGTCCACATTAACTCCTTATTCCTCTCGCACTTTTCAGTTTGGGATGCAAATTCAACAAATAGAACTTACTTGGTCCTCAGTACTTTGGTCTGTGTTCCCTTATTTTCTTGCTAACACAAGTCTTACTTCAAACTGAATTTTCTATATGAAATGTAGATTTGATCTAATTTGAGAAATTTAGATAGACTAGAAAACAATGATACAATCAAAGGAAATAGCTTAAAATTTATCATGATGAATTGCATGAATTAAACCAGCATAATGCTAATAGCAACAATCATGAATGAAATAATAAACAAACTGCAGCAATTGCAATAACGCCCTTAACTAAATAAGAAATGAAATTATAAACAACGCACACATAAATGAGAACGAAAACTTTAACTGTTTTCCAATCCTCATGAGCAGTCCCTTCCCGATTAGATTGATGTGTGGAACACAACTCAGCCTTCAAACAACTCCTTTATTTTAATATAAATAAATAAGTTTTTCTGAAACACATGAATTGTTAAAAAACTGCAGAAGTACTAATTTGAAATGTTGACTGGCTTACTTGTTATCTATGACGGGGTTTTTTTGTAGATACTAGCAGTGATGTTTATTTATAACATCAAAAACAGTAATTCCACATTTTCTATGAACAATCAACTCTTAAACATCCTAATAACACCGTGTTACAACATATTTGTCTTTTGTCTATCGCAGATCAGGCGGTTATTTTCCTTGGAGGCTACCAAAGAAACATTCTTACAACTGCTTAGAATGTTGAGCAACAAGTGCAACCTCCTCGGAATCTTACTTTGGAGTATACTCATTTTGGAATGCTGCTGTTATAGACAGCTTGTTTGACATATCACTTAACACAGTGGTTATCTTGTGCATCCAAATGGTTGTGTTTGGACAGCTCAGAAGCCACCCTGCACAATGGATTTATCTTGCGCAATAATTATATTGCAGTTTTGTCTTGCACAGAAGAAGTGTGGACTTGCGCAACAAGAGAATTGGCTTGCACACCAAATGACAAATCCTTACATACCAAAAAACAGGTCCTTGCATAGCTAAACAAAGCCAATGCCTTGCATGGCAAAACAAACTGCTTTAACCAAGTATTTGTGTCTTATGCAGCAGCTCCAAACACCTTTAGAAGCACGAGAAAGAAACCGTGCAAAACATCTTGAACAAATTAGTATTTTAATACTCTGTTCTTTGTACCCTTTCATTCTTAATGCTTTCCTTTGTAGAGTACAAGTTTAAAGCATGATGTTTTCCTGGTCTAAAAACCTTGTGGAATGCTAGTATAGAGCATATTTATAGTGAGAGCTTTTCAACTCACATATCTAGTTAATATTTTTCAAGTTTTGTTTTGTAAGGGCAACTAAAAGGCATCTTCCTTGCTTTCTTGTTTGCCGGAACTTGTTTTATTTTTTATTTTTTCTAGTTTATGGAATTTGTGGGCTTTGCAATCTTATTTGCTTGCTCTTGTTTAATTCTTTGCTCGTTCTAGTTTATTGATCTGGTGAAATTTTCATCCATTTTATGAGTTTTTTTTTTCATGCAGGAAGTCCCGTACATAAGGTTGAAACATGTAGATATATTTACGTGCTCCTTGTTTTCCTCAAACTTGGTTTCTGTTTGATGTTTGTAATTCGCTTCAAAGTCATGGCTGACGTTTAAAAGAAATACATTTATCTAATCTGTAATATTAATTTTCATCTATTTCAGGAATGTTACATAAGCCACAAAAAGCTGGTTTATTTAGCGTTCATATTCAAGTGGAGACACCTTGGCTGTTATCTTGCAAATAAGCTCTTGCTGTCACTGGTTTTACGCTTTTTGAGGTGAGACTGAAAATGGCCTTTCCTGCATGCAAGAGTCTCAATGGCCCCTTGGAAATTTCTCATGGCGTGAGTTGCAATGGTACAAACGCATTACAATACACATGGTTATCTACAAGGCTTAAATACAGAGGACAGTTTCTTGTGAGTACAAAAGACTCAGTTTTGAAAGGCAACTGGAAAATGTATGGAATGAATGATCGGAATTGTTTCCAGAATGCAAAATCTCTCTTTTTGTGTCCCATCTCTCGTGCTAGTAAAAGTGAAGTTCAAGAGTGTCCTACTGATCATAAAGAAGGCCTATCAGATCCTTCAACCCCACTTTGTGAAGGCTATCCAGAGGCAAGAAGGTAAGTTCCTAATTACTTAGAGTGATTTGGCTATTTCAATCATTGATTGGATTACATGTTGATTCATGAGTAGACATTCTAAATCTGATGCTGGTGGAGTCAACATATATCTGCTGTTTATGGTTTATTTTTGTGTATTTGGGGCTTTTGGATGTAACTCCTATATTGCATAATCTGTTTGAAGTACTGGACTTTAATTCATACTCATAGAGGGGCTTAAAGTTCCTTAAGTTGGTTTGTTTGATTTGACTTACACTGCATTATTGCACTCAAATTGTATCCACTCTTCTTTCTTTGTGACAGAGGTGGAGATGAAGTCCACAAATACTTAATTCGCTTGTCTTCAAAACTTAGACTAATTAAGGCTCTTTTGCATTGATCAACTGATGAGAGATTGGATCAGCTAACTTAGATGTATCCAATGAGTCTATTTGAAATGTTTGTAAAACATTTTTAACAAGAAAGATATACATTCAAGCAATTGAATGTAATAAAACCTAGAGCTTAGCAATTGAATCTGATAAAATTTTGCTTTCAGATGAATAATTTTTTTTTTTTGTTCTTATGACAGTGCACTTAATCCTTTGTTCATCATTATTAGTCTCTTCTTTCACTTGAATTTTAAATATGTATTTATTGAAAAGGAATTTTCATATAATGTATCCAAAATTGACATCATCTTGTTCTTCATGCTTCAATATGTTTAATTTCTTTGCTGCAACACCCATAATTTCTTTTGCCACTTCTTCAAAAGCGGTATGGTCTCACTTTGCATTGAAGTATATATCTATAATCACATTCGAAGAAAATTTTATCACATCTTTCACAATACCATTTACCATTTCCGTTATTGTTCACCTCCTTTTTGCATTGGCTACCTTCAATTTTCAAGGGGCAAGTTGTGTAACAAAAAATGCCCATCTTTATGAAAGATAAGGTAGCTTTTATCATTATCCAGTCAGCTTTATTAGATTTACCAAGTTCCTCATCCTTAATTTGTGGGACATGTTGATGTGAGTTTTGTGACCCACTCCAACATGCAAGATGAAACACTTAGTATTCCAGGATGAAACACCAAATATCAAATCCTCTTTTATAAGGAAGCTTAGATGCTAAACACTTGAAAATGTGTGATCAACTAAGACAACCCCAGGGTTCCTTCTAATCGTGGACTTAACTCAGTTGTATGATGTGATATGCTGAGTATCACAAACAGACTTATGTTGTTCATTCAATTGATGTCAGCTTTGCAAATGCGAATGATTTAACAATGTAGGCTCTTCAATTACTTCTAATGAAACAAATCGCAAAAGAATTGGGTTTAGAAAGCTAGGCTAACTCTACAATGCAAGACAATATTTTAAGGGTGAGGTGAGACTCTAACCAGTCCTTGCTTCACCAAATCAACTACGCAAAGGAGGGTGCTATCTTCTAAGGATGTGTGGGTTACTTTCATATTGTCAACACTCATTCAAATACCTAAGTATGGCGCAATCCAAATGAACATTTTCAATTGAAGTTAAGTGCTTGCAATTAGTTCAGACCAACCTTGTACATTGTTACTTGCAAGCAACACGTACCAAAAGGTATGAACATAGTATCACCATAATTCTCCAACAACAACATCTTCCATTCATCTACTCAACTACTTCTACTTCTATTCAACATAAATGAAAATCCTAATCTAAGTGAGGAAATGTAGAAACCATGCAACACTCCAAAACTTCACTAACATTCACCATGATAACAACAATGAAGTAGGAATAATTTTGGTAGCATTATAGCAACAATCTCTCCAAATCTCCCTTTACAAATGATTTGAGCAAGACTTATATTGTTGCTCCAAGTACAATGAATGGCGAGGATTGATCTAAGATCAATCACCAAGATTACATCAACACGACCCTAATCCAACTACCAGCTACAAGCATTAAATGCTGACCAATTACATAAAAGCACCACCTTGTGGGTCAATGAGAAAATTACATTGCTTTTATGGACCAATGATAAAATAGGCTAGGTGAAGACATTAAGTGGATTCCACATGTACACTTGGAACAATTTGATTGAATGAGCTTGGACACATGGAATTGGAATTCCCTAATTGGTTGAAGATGAATGGGCACCACCTCAACATGCTTATCTTGTACACCTTGTCAATTGCACTTCTCCATCATCACAAAGAAGCTTCTGCATCTATGGCAATATCTCTTGATACTCAACATTTTCTAGCCTTCGATTGATTGTGATCGCCCATTTTCCCAAATTGCTTCATCTATTTTCTCCTTCTTGGAAATCTTCTCATTGCGATTGCTTGAGCTGCCTTGTGCTTGAAATCTTGACTTGATCTTGATCTTTAGAAGTGATGGTGTTTCATGTAATTGGATCTTTCAAACTAAACTTGGATTTCCGAAGGAAATTTAAGTTTGTGATAACCTTGTCCATCTGCCTGTAGGCTTGCCTATTTTCCTTGCACAATTGGCTTTTTGAATTCCATCATGATGACTCAAACTTGAACTTGGTTTGCAATCATCATCTTGATCTTTGATCTCAAACCATCCTTTCACTTGTCCTCTTGATGAATGACTTGTATCTTGCCTTGTTGATGCCCTGATGTTGTCCATGATGTTGCACACATGAAATGCTCATGAAATGTTCAGCTCCATGCCACCTTGCAAAACAAGAAAATGCTTGCATTAAGAGTAAAATATTTGTAAGAAGATAATCATCAACATTTATAACTAAGACTTGAAAGAAAACAACTTGTGAATTGCACTTGATTTATAAATTTATTCTTAGAACTTCTAGCATTTAAATTCTGATTAACATTTGGTTTCCCTACGGCCAAGACCACATGATTGGATCATTGTAAATCGAATTTCAAGCCACACCTGATTGGAGTGCTTATGAAAATTTTATTTCAAATTTTCCAAAAGTTTTTATGTTCTGACTTGTGATCCTCCTGATTTTCGCACCCTGAAAAGTCTGCTCTGCTTGATATTTATGGTTGTGCGTTGCATTGCATTGTATTTGAGGTGGTGATCTTGCGCCTTCCTTTATACATCTCACACCTTCAAAAGTCATGTGATGTCCCCGTTTTAGCAGGTGTCTGTAGGACATGTTTATTAGCCCGTTATTGCAACCTTCGTAGGCTAATGTCTTGTTTTGGGAGTCACTTGGTATGAACTTACTATTTATAGTAAGTCTTCTCCTGTCAATTTCCTTTTGTGGCAGGGCGTCTGTTTAGTTGTTTTATTAGGGCAGAGCAGTTGATCTGGTTGGGATTGATGATTTATTTGATTAATTAAGCATGGCTTAATTAATTAATATCTTGGGGCCATTTGTTAAGTCTAGTTATTATTTATTAATGACATTTTGACTTTGGAATTAGACTTTGGTGAATGAAGGCTTATTGTTGACAAATTTATTATTTCAAACGGTTATATTATAAGTTGGGTGCTTTACGTTATGAATAGAGTATCATTGAAGCCTTGTATCGAGCCTTCTTGGTGACGTTTCTGCTCTTTATCTAGCAAGTCGACTTCTTTCTCATTCACCTTGGATCATTTTTAAGACTCATTGAAATTACTGGAGGAAAACGAGGGTTCGAAGAAAGTATTTCACGGGCATAGAATTGTGAATTCTCTGTTCGTTTTATCGCTTTGAGTTAGCGTCCAATGTTGATGAATTCCTGCAAGCCGCGGGTAGCCATTGAGGCCGTAGAAGTCAAAATTACTTCAAAAACCGTGTGTTGAAGGTGTGGTCACATTACAAATGGTTTAGTGACCCTGAACGTGAGCTTTGGTTTTGAATACAGCCACTACTTCTCATCCGTAACCAACATGCAAGCCATGGCCAGTTGAGCGGCCAACGTGGGAGATGCCATTCGCAGGTTCCAATAAAATTAATTCCTTTGAATTTAAACGTGGCTTAGTATTTGATGTTTTTAATTTGGAATAGTGAAAGTGAATTCAGATTTGACATGTTATATGAGTTCCAGTAGATGTTTTGGGAACATTGAGTTGTTTGTGCATTGCAATTGGATTGTTGTTGAAAATTCAAAATAAAAATAAAAATATCTGTTTAGAGAAAATATCAAAATTATTCCTTTCTAGAGTTAAGAGAAAATTTGCAATTGAATTCTAAGTAAAGAGCCAGGCAAGCTCTTTATAGTGGTATCAGAGCTTTCATCTTGCTAGCCTGCAAGGGAATTGGGCTTAAATAATGGAAGGCGATAGATATAGGTCAGGCTTTCATTACGCACGCAGAGGCAAGAATTCTCCGCCACTTGGTGATCAGGAACAAGGGAATATGGGAGACAGAATTCCAGGTAATACAAGATGTGATGAGGACAGAGAATCCACGACAATGTTTAGGAACATTGTGCAAAGTCAGCTAGAGTTGGCGGCTGGCCAACAACAGATGGCGATTGTCTTGCAGAATCTATGAGATACCTTGCAGCGTATTTCCTTGCCTAGAGATCAGGGTAGGGATAGAGATATTAGGAGTGTCTCAGCTAGTTCTCATAGATCCAGAGTTGATTTGATAGGGACATAGGATATGCCTCTATGACCTACCTTCTTGAGACTGGAGATAGATACTGCTAGTTTTGATGATGAGGCTTCATTTACTGATGACATATTGGCTTTACATACTGAGTGGGATGCTTTACCTCCCGAAGTAAAGCAACATCTTGATTTTGACAGGTTCATGACCTAGAAGAGAGAACGTTTTAAAGGTAGAACGGATGGGAGACAAAGATATGTGAGTCATGAATTGAGACAGGCAACCAACAAATTGACTTTGACACATTTTGATGGGAGTGGCAAGATGACAACTAGAGCTTGGATTCACAAGTTGGATACCTACTTGTCTTTGCGTCCTATGTTCTGAAGAGGACGTCATCAAATTTGCTATTTTGCATTTAGATGGTATAGCTCATGATTGGTGGTACCATGGGTTGGTCTCCTTGCACCACGATTAGATTGTGACCTATCAGGAGTTTGTGGATGGGTTAGTAGAAATATTTGATAGGAAGGACCCAGAGTCCTATTTCAGGGAGCTAGCACAACTCAATCAGACAGGCAGCTTAGAGGCTTTTATTAGTGAATTCCAGAGAGTATCAGTTATGGTTTATGATATTTCAGAGAGGAGGCGTGTTATGCTGTTTATTGAGGGTTAGTTGAACCTCTTAGGGGTTGGGTTAAGTCATTTGACCCTACATCTTTACAGTTGGCCATGAAAAAAGCTAGGGACTTGGAGTTTTCAGCTCCACGAAATACATTTTCTCCAAGGCCATCTAATGCTTCCTATGATAATAAGGCCACTCCAAAAGCAAGTAAAGGACTAGATTTTAAGAAACCAGTGACAGGACCCTTAAATCCAGAAACACGATTTGAGGAGAAGAAGATTGTGCTTTTATTTCAGGGGTCCCTATGATGAAAATCATGAATGCATATTGAAGCCTTAGGGTAGAAATAGGCTTATGGAGTGGTATTATGAGGACGAGCATAATTCTGATTTTGAGGGGCAGCAAGCTGATCATGAAGGAGAAAGTCATGATGAAGCAGTTAACAGTGAGAAGATGGATGAGGATTCCCACCTCAAGGTTGTATACCTCTCTAGTATGCAGAAAGAGGGATTTTTTCAGGATGAGGGGCCTCTTAGTAGGGCAGCGTGTCATTGCCTTGTTGGATACAGGAGCCACTCATAACTTCATAGATTCACGTTTTGTCTCTAGGAGAGGCATACAGACAGATTAGTTTGAGGGCATTAGAGTTAAGGTGGCTGATGGTTACACTTTGAAGTGTGACAGAATGATTCCGGATCTTCCCATGAAATTAAACAATTATGAGTTCAAGGTTGATTTTTATGTTGTTGACATGGGAGGTACTGATTTAGTTTTGGGTATGAGCTGGTTGCACTCTATTGAAGATTTTTATCTCAGCCTTAAGGATATGGAGATGAAGTTTGAAGTAGATGGGAAGAAACATATACTCAAGGCAATCAGGGAGGAGAATTTGAAGACAGTCACTTAGACGTATACAATGTCTCATTCGCCATGATGCAGTTGAGTGGGCAGCAGAGTGCAGGATATTACCCACACTTGATGAGTCAGGGAAATCAGCATATCACCCTGACATACAAGAGCTTAGGACTAAACACTCTAAAGTGTTAAGTGATTTACCACATGGTAGGCCACCTGACAGAGGTATTGAGCACATTTTTGAGCTAGAGGAGGGCACCAAGCCCATTATGATTACTCCTTACCGACATCCCCAACGCCTGAAAGATGAGATAGAGAAAACAATTCAGGAGCTGATTTCTATGGGGCATATTAGACCAAGTCTCCCTTTGCTTCATCAGTTGTTTTGGTGAAGAAGGATAGTACCCTTAGGATGTGCATTGACTACAAGATGCTGAATCGGAGGACAATTAAGAACAGGTATCCGATTCCGCGAATTGATGAGTTGATAGATGAGTTGCATGGTGCATGCTTCTTGTCTAAGATTGATTTGAGGTCGGGTTACCATTAGATATGAATGCGGGAGGACATAGAGAAAACAACTTTTAGATGTCACCGTGGACATTTTGAGTTCTTAGTCATGCCTTTTGGGTTGACTAATGCTCCTGCCACCTTTCAGTCTACCATGAACAGTGTCTTCTACAGTCAGTTGAGGAGATTTGTTCTAATTTTCTTTGATGATATATTGGTTTATACTTAATAGTAAGACATGGGATGACCATCTTGCTCATTTGGATACTGTACTGGATATTCTGGATAGGGCTTCCTTGTATGCAAAGGAGTCAAAATGTGCTTTGGGAATGACTGAGTTGCTGTACCTTGGTCATATCATCAGTGCAGAGGTGTGCGCATGGACCCTAATAAGGTTCATGCTATTTTGGATTGGCCTACTCCTGGGAGCTTGACACAACTCAGAGGTTTCATTGGTTTGTGTGCTTTCTATCGCAGATTTGTTGCGGGGTTTTCACGGCATGCAGCTCCTTTGACTGATTTGATCCGTAAGGGGGCGTTTAAGTGGACCTCTCAGGCACAAGAGTGTTTTGAGAAGTTCAAATTGATTATGACATCATGCCCGGTTCTAGCGTTGCCAAATTTCTCTAGATTGCATTATGATGCTTCTGGTGAGGGCATTGGTGCGGTTCTTTCCCAGGTTCACCATCCCATTGTTTTTGAGAGTAGGAAGCATAGGGGTCTGGAGAGAGCTTTTAGTGTGTATGACAAGGAGATGTTAGCCATAATGCATGCTTTGGCTAAGTTCAGGCAGTACCTGGTGGGTAGTAAGTTTTGTGTAAAAACTGATCATAACAGCCTGAAGTATTCCCTTGGTCAGCGGGATCTCAATGAGAGACAATAGAAGCGGGTTAGTAAATTACAATCATATGACTTTGATGTTTCTTATATCAAGGGTACTCAGAATGTGGTTGCTGACGCACTTTCACGGAGGCCTCACTTATGTGTTATGACCGAGATATCTGAGGATTGGAGGCATTTGATTTTTGTTGATTATGCTAGAGATCAGTGGGCAACTGGTTTTATTGATGGGACCATACAGGACAACAGGTATACTCTTGTAAATGAGTTGATCATTTACAAGGAGAGGGTATTTCTGGTTCCAGGATCGAAGGTCAGGTTCGTAGTGTTGAGAGCTTTCCATGACTCTCCCTTAGCTGGGCATCCCGGGTTTTTCAAAACCTATAGGCAGGTGCGGGAGAGATTTACTTGGAAAGGCCTGAAGCATGATGTGCAACAGTATGTCAGAGAATGTTCTGTCTGCCAACAGAACAAGCAAGAGCACACATATCCAATAGGGTTATTTTAGCCATTTCCTATTCCTAAGTGGAAGTGGGACTGCATTTCTGTGGACTTCATTGTGGGCTTGCCTAAAGCCCAGGGTAGAGATTGCATTTATGTGGTAGTTGATCGTCTTACGAAGTCTGCTCACTTTTTTCCGATCACTACTACATTTTTAGCGACTCAGGTTGCAGATTTATTTCGGGAGGTGTTCAGATTGCATGGTTTACCCTGGAATATAGTGAGTGACCGTGATAGCCGATTTATGAGTCACTTATGGCAGGAGCTATTCGAGTTGTGTGGGACAAAATTGACTCCCAGTACTAGTTACCTCCCTCAGACTGATAGTCAGACTGAGATTGTTAATAAATGGGTGGAGGGCTATCTTCGGAATTATGTGTCTTCTCAGCAGAGAGCTTGGGTGAAGTGGATTTACTTATGTGAGTGTTGCTATAATTCCACTCACCATGTCTATCTGGATGACTCCTTTCCGAGCTCTTTATGGATATGATCCTCCTAGTTTCATGGATTTGCTTTTCAGTGATAGAAGAGTTCCCAGTGCAGGTGATTTGTTGCAGGATAGTCAGGACATTATGGGAACACTGCAGGACAATATTCAAAGAGCTCAGAATCAACAAAAGTAGTATGCTGATCAGAGGAGGGTTGCTCGCTCTTTCCAGGTTGGAGATATGGTTTATTTGATGTTGCAGCCCTATAGATAGTCATCTATTCGGAAGAGCGGGGCTGAAAAGCTCAAGCCTCTGTACTATGGGCCTTTTTGTGTTGTTAGACGAGTGGGTGAGGTTGCTTATTGAGCTGGATTTGCTAGAGGACAACAGAGTGCATAATGTTTTGCATGTGTCGCGTCTAAAGAAGGCGTTGGGCAAGCATGTTGTTCCGTCCTCTATGTTACCCCCTCTAGATGATGAGGGAAAGTTGGAATTGATTCCTGAGATTATATTGGAAACTCGTGATAGGCAGTTGCGACGACGAGTCTTTAGAGAGTTCTTGATTAAGTGGTATGGTATGCCTGTTGAGGATGCCACTTGGGAATCAGAGGATATTCTTCAACACCTCGGGTTGCGATTGCTTGAGGACAAGCAATCTTGGGGAGGGAGGACTATGATGGCCCCGTTTTAGCAGGTGTCTAGAGGAAATGTTTATTAGCCCATTATTGCGACCTCTGTGGGCTAATGTCTTGTTTTGGGGGTCACTTGGTATGAAGTTACTATTTATAGTAAGTCTTCTCCTGTCAGTTTCCTTTTGTTGCAGGTTGTCCGTTTAGTTGTTTTATCAGAGCAGATCAGTTGATCTGGTTGGGATTGATGATTTATTTGATTAATTAAGCATGACTTAATAAATATCTTGGGGCCATTTATTAAGTCTAATTATTTATTAATGACATTTTGACTTTGGATTTAGACTTTGGTGAATGAAGGCTTATTGTTGACAAATTTATTATTTCAAACGGTTATATTATAAGTTGGTGCTTTAAGTTATGAAGAGTATCATTGAAGCCTTGTATCGAGCCTTCTTGGTGACGTTTCTACTCTTTATCTAGCAAGTCGACTTCTTTCTCATTCACCTTGGATCATTTTTAAGACTCGTTGAATTTGCTGGAGGAAAACGAGGGTTCGAAGAAAGTATTTCATGGGCATAGAATTGTGAATTCTCTGTTCGTTTTATCGCTTTGAGTCGGCGTCCAATGCTGATGAATTGCTACAAGCCGCGGGTAGCCATTGAAGCCGTAGAAGTCAAAATTACTTCAGAAACAGTGTGTTGAAGGTGTGGTCACATTGCAAATGGTTTAGTGACCCTGAACATGAGCTTTGGTTTTGAATACGGCCACTACTTCTCAGCCGTAACCAGCATGCAAGCCGTGGCTAGTTGAGCGGCCAATGTGGGAGATGCCATTCGCAGGTTCAAATAAATTAATTCCTTCTTTGAATTTAAACGTGGCTTAGTATTTGATGTTTTTAATTTGGAATAGTGGAAGTGAATTCAGATTTGACATGTTATATGAATTCCAGTAGACGTTTTGGGAACATTGAGTTGTTTGTGCATTGCAATTGGATTGTTGTTGAAAATTCAAAAAAAAAAAAAAAAAATTGTTTAGAGAAAATATTAAAATTATTCCTTTCTAGAGTTAAGAGAAAATTTGCAATTGAATTCTAAGGAAAGAGGCAGGCGGGCTCTTTACAAGTCACGTCTAATTGCAGTGGGCTGACTTTCTCTTTGCTTAACTATTTGAAATTTGTTAAATTAAATCTGATTTTAATTCATTTATTTCCCTTTATCTCAGGTTGACCTTTCTTTGAATTACATTTTTACTATGATCCACAAAGTTTCAGAGACGGGGACATGTTTCCGGTACGGGTACGGGGACATGTTTCCGGTACGGGTACGGGTCAAAGCCAAAATTTAGGGGGACGGGACCTCAGGGGACGACGATTAAAAATATAGGGGAATTTTTATATAAAGAGAGAGAATTCAAATATGCATATCATAACATTGATAAACCATTCATCATAGACATTATAGAGGCTCAATACATAGCAAATTAACAAAATTCAAATACTAAGTACTTTCAGTGTAAAAATATGGCGTACATATAGCAAAAAGGCCCAAAGGCTCCAAGTATCATGCATGAAATCAAAATGACATAAAGTGAAGTCCAACTAAAATACTAAAAGTAAACAATAAACAATAACATAGAACTTAGAAGTTCAACTCCATAATCAAATTGTCCATAATAATCAAAATCAATAATGTATTTGCAAATAGTATATGCCAAATATATGGCTGTCCTCTAGGAATCAAAATCAAAATCGAAGTCAAGCTCATCCTCTGAGTCACTGGTAGGGGTAGGCAGAGGGTCCTCATCCAATGATGGCAAAAACCTCCTCTTGCAACTCCAAAATGCAATCTTTCCTCACTGCTGCTGCTGCTCTATGTTTTTTTCTTCCTCTTAGCAAGTATGGTAAAACTAGAAATGAGAAGAGTTAGTCTTTTTGTGTTGTAATGGACCAAATAGGGTTTAGAATAATTTATTGTATTTTAGAAGCCATGTGGGGCCCGCATGGTCAGCTCAAACAAAAATCAAATGCTTTTTTTTCATGTTCAGACATCCACCATTTGGCTGGAAAATAGGCGACGGCAAAAAAACGTCCCCGTTTTTGCAAAAAAAGAAACAGCTCGGGGGGCGGCAAAAAATTGGCCCCGCGTCCTTGTTCCGTCCTCGGTACGGGAACGGGTCAAAAAAGACAAGGGACGCGTCCCCGTGGAACATAACATTTTTTTATGGTTAGAAACAATTAATACTTGCAATTCATGTGTTATCTCCCTATGGCCGACTTCACATTGGTTTAGGGCTAAGTTACCGATTCGGGTGCGTGAAATTTTTTTTTGGGGGGATGCAGGTGCGTTTGGATGCGTTTTTATATATATATATATAT
>MU213772.1:6039-33918 GCA_018584345.1 Thuja plicata
CTTGTCTAATACATTCAGTATGAATGCACAATGTAATGATCGTTTATGAATATGAAAGTGTGAATTTGATCAAAACTTAGAGTACAAATAAAATCTGATAATATGAATGTAATAGTAATGTATTCATATGTATTAGCTGAATAGTAATGTCAAAGAGATGTTTCTTTATGCAAATTTTTACATTTTATGACTTCTATCCCGCAAGTAAAAATTTGGGTAACACCAATGAAGATCCAACATCAACAAACATTGCATTTGAGAACATACAAAGTGATTTGGAAAGTGAGACTGAATATTTGACATCATTTATGACGAGACTACCAAACAAATGTCATGAGCTACAAATCATTAAAGAATCTTTACATGTAGAAAAATAAACTGAAAACATTGTGGATTGACCACCTATAAGTTCAACCCTTGTTAATGAGTACACCATTGAGGGTTTGTTTGGCATGGCATTTCCCACTCTTTTCCCAAGTGGAAATGCACTACCCATCCAACCTCGAGCCAGAAAATTGCAACTTCATGAATATGCATTGCATCTTATGTATTTTCATGATAACAAATTTGGGCAGCATCCATGCTTTAGAAACTTCCTTTTGAACCTTATGATGCATCATCATAGCCAATCTCTCGTGTTTATATTCATTAAAATAAAGTTGAAGACAATATACCAACCACAATTAAAGACCTTTTCTCTCACTTAACTAACCTTCTAGATAATCAATTGGTAGAAGAACTACTTCATTTTGGGTCTACTTTACGAGGGACAAGATCATATTGGAATATGTGTCACACTGAGCTAACAAATTTGATCACCCAAATAGGTTCCCCAACCTTATTCTTCACATTGAGTGTGACTGACACAAAGGTCCCTGATCTACACAGTGTGCTTTCACCAAATGCCACACCTTCCTTCCTTTCCAATAAACAACACATAGATAACGTGATTAAAAACCCACACACAACAACATTATATCTACACCAACGGTTCACAATCTTTCGTGAAGAGATCGTTGAGAAGCTTATGGGTGTTGTTACTTATTGGTACTGTTATGAATGGAAAGATCAAGGTTCCGCACATGTACATGGATTCATTTGGATAAAGAATGCACCAGACATGGATGCACTTGACTGGGAAAACCCTATCGCTATCAATACAATAAAAGCATTCTTTGAAAAATTTGTCACCGCTTGGAACCCTCACTCAAAATCTGACATAGGGATCATGCTACATAGAACTCCAACAAATGATCAATGCCTTCTAAACACAAGTGAAATATTTTCTACCAATCCTTACATTGATTATGAAGAGTTGGTTAATCGTGTACAAAGACACACCCAATGTACTGAGAGGACTTGCCTATGCAAGAAAGGTAAGCAAGTACAATGTAGATATAAATCTCCTTGGAAAGAATGTGAAGAATCTACATTACTATGTGACGAATCAGGACACAAATCCTTCAAACCATCTAGAATTTATGGTAGGTTGAACATCCATAATGCACAAATGCTCTCCATATGGAGAGCAAATATCGATTGCCAACTTGTCACGTCACGACTTCTTGTTCTCAAATACATTGTCAAGTATGCTTCTAAAGCAGAAAAAAAAAATTGTGTTAATATGCTGGCAAGAATTTGTTATAATTCAAAGAAAGATGACCTCGCCATAAAAGCACACCAAAAGTTTATGGCTGAGGTCGTTGCTAAAAGAGATATCAGTGCACAAGAAACATGTCACATGCTACAAAAATTGCCTCTCGTGATTTGTAATCGCCAATTTATATCACTAAATGTGGGTAAAGAAAATTCCATAGCCTCAAACAAACAATTGATGGCAGTGAGATACAATCTAGCTACATCCAATCCTACATGCATCATCCACCTCACTTAGAACTGGTTATACTAATTGAATCAGCAAGATCCTACACGTATGCTGCTGGTCGCAAAGGATGCAAATGAAGAGATAGAAAAGAAAATACAGTAGTCCAAGTCTTTCCCAATTTTTTCCCCATTCCAAAGAAAGACTGACAATTTTGAGGCATTCTATCAAACTGAGCTACTTCTATACAAACATTTCTGAGAAATACAAACAGATATATGCACAAACAAAGAAGAAATTATTAGAAAGTGGAAGCAACTTAATATAGAGAAATATAATGTATGGCATGTTGATCACATAGATCAACTTGAAGATGTCTTGGAAGAGGATAATGATTTTGGTGGCGAGATGGATAGACAATACACTGTACAGATGAATGAGTGGGAGTTTTTGTCTCAAATGGGACTTGCTAATAGCACCAGCATAAATGAGCTTGATATGTTGGGCAAACGTGACTTTGACAACAATCATTCATGGGAATAACACAAATTTCCTTTGCATTTGCATGACTTAGCCATTCAATTTGTACAAACAAACAAGATGTTTGTAAAAGATGTTCACCCCACCCAAAACTTGTTCAACCAAAACTACACTTTATCACCTCAACACCAATTGGCACTTTCTCTCATTAACGATCACTCCAAAGCTAATTGCTCAACACAACCTTTGTACATGGCCATACAAGGAACATTAGGAACTAGAAAATCCTATCTAATTAGTTGCATAAGAAATTCACTACAAAATTGTTGCTCGGGAAGACAAAACCCACTCCTTATTCTTGCTCCAACATGCATCGCTGCATTTAATATACAAGAATCAACCATACATGCAGCCCTGAAATTTCCAATTAGAGAAATGAAACCACTACAGGGACAAACATTGACAACATTCCAAGAAGACATGAAAAATATATAATACATTCTAATCGATGAGATGAGCTTCATAGGGCTAAAACTTCTATTACAAATTGATACTAGACTACGTAAAGTGGTACCCCAACAACAACACATTTTCTTTGGTGGCATGTCTATGATTCTAATAGGGGACCTAGCCCCAACTTCCATCTATTATGGATAGACCTATCTATGCATCACACACAGATGCAATAAATCTATGACACAAATTTAATACAATTGTAACATTGCAAACAATATTTAGATAGGAAGGTGATGATCCAATTCAAATACAATTCTGTCAGACATTACAAAACATGCGTAATGCAGAACTAGTGGCACACGATTGGGAGTTGTTAATGACTCACACAAACAAGTAACTCACGGCTATTGAGCGGGCAGAGTTTGACCAAGAGATACATTTGTTCGCTACAAATGAACTTGTAGGATTCCACAACAAAAAAATGCTAAATAACTTAATTTACCTATTGCACTTTGTGTTGCGTTAAATACAAAATGTAAGTTCGTGGAATCTGTTGATGATGACCAACTTCCCAAAGAAATCTTATTATGTATACTTCAACGTGTCATGCTTACAAAAAACCTATGGATTGAAGTTGGGCTTATCAATGGATCTCTTGGCCAGGTAACATACATTGTGTATCCCATAGGCTCTAAGCCTCCAAAATTACTAGCATATGTTACAGTTGCATTTGATAGTTACAATGGTCCACCTTGGGATGATTGAAACCCAACAACTATTCCAATACTACCCATAACCTGGGGCGGCCATACAGAAATACCTCTAGCCACTGCATGGGCTATCATTATACACAAATCACAAGGCCTTACCCTAAATAGAGCCATAATTGATATAGGTATAACTGAAAGACAAGGCCTTACCTTCGTAGCAATCTCAAGAGTCAAATCCCTCAAGCGCTTCGTATAGAGCCCCCTTCTCTTTCAAACACTTTTGTAAAATGCAAAATAATCCATGCAACATTATTAGAAAGAAAGAAGAAGCTCGTCTGCACTTGATCTCGCACAAAGCCCAGGAATATGAATCTACTTGTATGTTAACTTTTAAACTACTGTAATGCATATTACTTCATCTCTTCATTTATTGTAATCTATTTTGGCCTATCAAGCATTCCATTTCTCTCTTCTACAGGTTGACACTTGATGATCATGAAGATGATACAAAGAAGAATTAGTTGATCTTCCATAATGCCAATGTATGTGAATTTACCTATTCAGCCACGACGTTATTACTACTATTTAAGTTTTTCCCATTTGTTAATCGAATATTTCTTTGCTTATCAATTATTCAATTTTTCCTCTTCTACAGGTTGCCACTTCTTGATCACGAAGAGACTACAAAGAATAACTATATTCACTTATACAACTTCTTTTTCCTGTCTTTTTTGTGTGTTCCAATGTCAAGGTTTCTTTTTGGTGACAATTGCAAAATCCAATAATTCACTATTGTAATTTTATTTCTTCCATAAATGTAACTACTATGTACATGATGCACTTCTAGAATGTAACATTTTTGTACACGTCTCTTTTATATGCTTCCTTCTATTATATAAAACCATATTCATGCTTTTAAATCAAGAACTTATTAGTGTACCCCTTGCATCTCCTTTGGGTGCAAGTGCTAGTTCTAATTAGCCGATAGGCTTCCCTTTTGGGATTGCTTGCAATTGAAAATTGACACACGCTAGGAAACAACTTCCAGAAAATGGTTTTTAGTTACCAAAAAATGGTTTGTCGATCATGGTTTACAGTGTTTGATGGTTTTTAACTGGCAGATATAATACATCCCTCACATCTGACAAACTCATAATGGGATAAATCTTAGGCAAATCTTATTCCCTTTTATCTGTGTCAACACTTGAATACAGTGAAAACTGCGTCAAACACACCACCCATTCCTATCTTTCCTTGGGTAGTTTATTTTCATGGTGAAGATTTTGCCTATTTTTTTACCCGTGTCAAAAAACACAAAATAGGCTTTGTTTCTCTTTTATTTCAGGAACTCAATAGTTTCTCCAAGGAAGGGTCATCCAAACATACCATATGGGATTTTCCCCCCAAATCTTCTCTTCACATTTATAAGCATGTCAATAAAAACCACCATCAATCCCATCAACAACATTAAAGGAATTGGCTTAACAACATCATATCCATGGCCCACCCACTTTATAATCTCCATTGTTGATCAATAGGAAATTGTGACTTGAATTAGTCATTTAATTTCAAACTCGGTCTTCTTTAGGATGACTAAAATTAGCTTGAATGTCATTCAAGTGGAAATTATTGTCCATTAGAGGTTGTTCAAATGAGGGGATACTTCTATTTGTGGCCTTTCTTTCTTCCTATTATTATGGAGATAAGGTGGGAAATTAGATCAGAAACACTTGTGTTGTCTTGCTCTCTCTGAGACGTGTTTTGTCCTTAATATACATAGTCGAATATACAAAGTTGATTACAAACTATTGAAAAATGAGGTGAAATACAAGAGTATAGAGCAGTGCGTTATTTGTCTCTCTAATTACCAAGAAGCACAATGGCCTGCACTATTGTGGCTAACGTGTCATCATAATCTCCATGTGGAATGCATAGGGAGGTCATTGCGGAGCCTTAGTAGATGTCCCATCTACATCGCCTCTGCATTTCCCACACACGCTACTCATTTCCCCTACCAGATGTTGTGCATCTCTCTGTCTCCATTGATGCACCTAACACTAAGGAATATGGTAACTGCGAACCCCACTGTGAGAGAAAACCCATTTTTAATCTTTATATATTGAATTCATGCTTATATAGCCAAAGCTGAAATCTTTTTTGTACTCTCTAAACATTTCAATATAAAAAGTTTTGTGTATCTATATTTTAAATGACGCAATGATTGATCTGGTATATTTTGCCTTAGTTCATTATTAGTTTATTACTGGTTATTAATGTGTTAAAAGAATCAAGACTACTCTAAGGGTAGGGTCTTATAAAGGGGCTTAAGCTTCTATTTTCAGGACAATTAGAATTATTGTATGTCATTCGTGTGGAAATCATTGTCCACTATAGTTATTTCTTTGTATGGCCTTGCCCTTTTCTCATTATTGTGGAGATTAGGTGGGAAGCGTAAGTTAAGTTTTTTTATTCAGTCGACTTCCTCTATGCAATATTTTATTAGAAAATGCAGAGTACAAAGAGCTTAATGGTGGACATTTATCTTGAAGCTCAGTTATGTATGATGGCTACCTAAACAATAAACTGTTAAGCTCTCTGTCCTTACTATTTTTAATTTCTACAGAGGAAAGGGGTGAATATGATGTGGTTTTCTTGAAGATATTAGATGAGGAACTCAACAAAATAAATTCATTTTATTGTGGTAGAGTTGAAGAGCTTGTCAAGGAAGTGGCTGAGATGGATAAACAAATATCATCGATGTTGGCCTTCAAAGCCATTATATGCAATAAACCTGGTCAATATTTTATGATCATTGATATCGAGGGACAATCACGGCCAAACCCTACAAAATATTATGGTATGAATCTTTTTTATTTAGATAGTTCTTTCTACAACATATAAAGCCAAAATTTAGTCAGGCATGTTTTGCAAGGTTGGTTTCAATTAAGTTTAAAGGTTAAAGATGAACTTTAGGAGTTAAAATAGGATAAGTATTTATTTATTTTGATGTGGATGAATTATAAACATTTTATGGACCGCATGATTATTAAATTAGAAAATGTTCAAGTAAAATAGCTTCACAGTACCTCTTTGCTACGAAATTTCTATTATTATTTAAGGATGATGATAATACGATAACATTGTGGAAGATATAATGTTTGAATTATGTTTGATCTTTTCGAATCAATGAAGAATTGAATCTTAATAAATATGGAAGAGGATAAAATCACTTAATTGTTGGTTTGTACATTTTATAGATCTTTTTATATACTTGATTGAGAGCTAAAAGTTGTGGTCTGGTGTGGTGAATTTCATTATTAGTAAATTAATTGTTTATTATTTATTTATTTGATACAATATTTAATTAGGAATATTTCTTAAAAGCATCTGGGAAGAGATGTTTTATGAATTTTGTGATTGGTACAGTTTGATTGAGTACAAATTTCCATTTAGCTGAGTCTTTCTTTACCCTTGGCAATCTCACAATTTAAAAAAAATCCTCATGTTGAAATATGTTGCTTCTCTCCAACTTTTCAATATATAATGTAAATAATTGATCTTTTACCTTTGACCTACCAGTTATGAAACAAAGCAATATTCTCTTTAAAAAGTTTAATTTTACTCTTCGTTGTAATTGTGCTTGATTTGACACCAATGTAGTCAAATTATTTTCTTAAAAGTGTTGTTGATAGAACTATCTTTAATTAGATGTTTCAAAATTGTAACACTTGAAGGAGTTTTGGTAGTTTCTTTTGATTCAATTGAATACTATGGTTGATTGAGTGCGATATTTTTTTTGTCTCTACACATTTGAAATGATTTGATTATCAATATGATGATTTTTGTCAAAAGTTTGACTCTTTTTTCGGGACTATTGCTTCAAATTGGAGAACTCTCCTTTATATTGTATGGCAGAGGATGTTTTATTCTCGATCTCTAAAAGTCAGATAAATCGAAATGCTGAAAACATTCACTACTGATGCTTTATGTTTATTACAACATAGTTCTGCTTATTTTGAAGATTTCTTTTTTATCATAATGAAATTCACAAATTCATATATTTTTATTCAACTGAAGTGAAAATGATGTAGATTACTTATTTTTGTTGGGTATACTTATTTGAAAGTGACATGACAAAGACATACAAATAACTGGATAGGTAGGAGTAGTTTTTATTATATTAATATGAGAAGTTATATGTGCATCTTCAATGGATTGGAAATGCAAGATATTTCATAAACTACACGTTCAAAGCAAGTCAGATTTGTTTTGCAAGAGAAATTTCTAAGCGTTTTGTCAATTTCATGTAGACATTTTGATTACTTATTTTACTTTTTTACTTTGGAAATGACACCTTAAAATTGTATAGGTAGCAATATCCAAGTTAATTTAACCATTACAATGATTTGATACACATTAGATTTAATACTTTTTTTAATACATAATTTTATTCAAATTTGATGTCTACTCACTTTGAAGGCTGATTTCTTGCACATTATTTAGTGACATTTTACTTGAAGCATATGATAATATACAAGCTTTTTTTGCAATCTTTTACAAGCTAATAATTTTGTGTTGTTCAGAGGTTGGTTTGTTTACACTCAATCATGGAAGCATATAGTTTTGTTGTTTATTCTAATTGCTTATTGTGTATTGTTTAATGTGTTGGATTATGAGCGTATTATGAAGACTTACTAAAGAGGCTTTGTAGTGGAGTCTTATCCAATGACCAATGCACCTTCGAGGAGTGCAAGCAACGCTTTGTTTTTTTTATCATAGTTCCTAGCCATGTTGGGCATTTTGACTCTATTTTTTTTAACTTGTTGTGTTAGGCTACCAACATATTGACGAAAGATTTCTCTTCTTATACAACTTTTCAACATTATAAATTGTTGGTCACATTTTATCCTCAACTACTATTTTTTAAATATTATTATACTGAAGGATTGGGTGCAAAATTATGGTTCTACAAAATTGTGAAGAGATACCTGGTCTATTTCTTTATTAGTTCTTTTTGCGGTTCCCTAAATTTCTAAGAAATTGGAAGTTTGAAAGAATTATAGAAGTTGTAAAGTTATAACTGGTCTTTTTTGCTTTGTATGGAGAGTTAAGCATTGGAATAAAAAAATTCAAAATTGTATGGAACCCCCGTCTCTACATTTTACAAAATCGCAAAATTGATATCAAATCCTTTTTTTTCTCCAAAATCATAAAATGATGTAGGGGCCATTTTTCCTTAACAAAAAAGCAAGGGACTGATTGTCTTACAAATTGCAAAATAATAAATCACATTGTACACTTTTTTCCTTCTTATTCCTCATTTGTGATTCCTATACGTGTTTTCTTAGTTTGGATATAGTATAATTTTGTACATGTGTTGTTGTTTATCCTTTTATTTTAAAATTTTTATTTGAGCTATGTTTTTTTGGGAAATTTCCCTACAAAATTTGGAGCTCTTACACTTTTAAGTACAATATAGGAAGAAATAATCTAATTTGAAAAATGTATCTTGGGGATGATTGAGGATTGGCAAGTTAATCAAGGTAGGTTGTGCTAATAGTACCAAAGTGTGATGTAATAAAAGACATACAATCACCTTGTATTTATAGGTGGAATAAACATGAATAGAATTTGGTTTCAAACACGCCAAGGATGATTCAAAGTCAAGAAGAATCAGTTTCATGGGTTAAAGGAAGGAGAAATCAGTAAGCTTTGAAGTGGTGGCAATGAGAAAAATTTGTGTCAATAATGTTTAGCATGATTTCATTGTGATAAATTAGTGTCTGTAAGCTTTAAAATTTAGATTTAGGTTTTCAAGAAAGTCTTCATAAAATATTATATAATTTGATATATTGGAAAAAAATTAAAATATATATTATTTTGAAAATGTTAAAAATTGGCATTTTCTTATCTTATAGAATCGTATATAGTAGTACTAATACTATAAAATGTGAAAGGATTTAAAGACTATTGTTCTATTATTTCAATTTTTTGCAAACTTTGCTTAAATATCTCTACATTTAGCTTTTTTAGTTTTCAAAAAGTACGCATTTTTAAAAAAAAATCATATATTTTATAATTGAAAAATGTTACAAAAATTTGACATTTTTGACTTGTACTTACTCAGAGATTTCAATATTTTTTAGTACAATAAGCTATTTGAGGAGATTGAAGCTTCATGTTGTTGAACTTGAACAAAAAAAGAACTTATTTAAAAATAAAATAAAAATTCAAAAGAAGAAAAATCAATCATGTGACAAATTTGTCTATTACAAAGGTTATATAATTATAAATTTTCACTAAATTATAGATATTTTAAATAGTATTGAAAATTATTATTGTTGTTGATGAGACCAATTTAAGGCCTATTTGATTTATGATTTCACATATTTTTATGTTTAGGACTTGGAAACTTCATGAGTTTTTCATAGACTTATTTAGACTGCTTATGCTTTAAAACTGCTATGTGAGTGTGTGCACTTTAAGTTTAATGAATATATATATATATATATATAACATGGTTATGTGGAATGAAATATTGTATCTTCTCATCTTGCATTAGTTGGGTAGTTCTTCCTGTAGCCATGTGATAAGAGCAAAAGCTAATGTAGAAAAAATTATTATGAATTATATCTTGGATATGTGTTGCAATTTTTGTATGTGCATGCCAATCTCTTGCAGGAAATGGCGAGTCAGTGGGCGAAGAAGAATTCAGCATCAGAAGACGGAGTGGTGCCATAAAGTTGAATAATTATTTTGGGACTCATAATGATTCCACCACTTTCGGTTAGTAGCGGTTATCGTTGTGGACTGGGTCAATGCGGTTAGAAGCCATTGTGGAGTAAATCCAACAGTTGTGAATTCCTAGATTCATGCACAACTAGCCGCAACTTACTCCTACATTAAATGATGTTGTTCTTGTATCTTAAAAATCTTCATATCCTTGACGTTGGAGAATCCTAGTTTTAGGGAGTTCTATTTTAAGTTGTTGTTAAATAAGCTGGAGTTTCAGATTCTTGAGCTAGCTAGTTTTTGCAGGAAATCCTTTTGTAATCTAGCAGTAGAGAATTACAATTATGTTGCTACATTTTGTACTTATGCTTTGTGAATGAATGAATTATATCTTCAGTTCTTAACCTCTGAGTTTTTATTCATTCACTCTTCTGTGGGGGCCCACGCGGGAGGTGAACTTAGTTCATAGTTAAGTAGGAGTTAGTTTTAAGTAGTTAGTTTTAAGTTTCGTTGAAGTATTTAGAACCCTGTTGCTCCTGCAACCATTCGGTAACAAAAATGTTGGTTGTTTCCTGTAGCATAAGTAAATAGTTAGTTTACTGTTTGTAGCATGTTTCCAAAGCTCTAGATTAAATTGTTGTTTTGCTTCCTAACTTAGTATTTCCTTCAACATTTTCATTGCATAAGTAATGATGACACCTAGAGCATATACCTTGCAGACATCATTTCAAGCTTACGTCCCTAGTTGATAATTCAATGAGTTCAATATGTTATTTTTAGTATGATATTTGGCACTATTTTTCATGAAGTCACTATAAAAAGGATGTCCAGTCCTTAGTTACAAAGTTATTATACTGACCAGTGAGTTGTCATCATAATTCTTATGTTTTTTGTGAGATTATAATTTTCCACAATATCGTATTTATTTGACATGAGATTGAAAATTATTATTTTTGTCTTCATAAATCTATATTTTTATATACTTCATTAAGTAATGTTAAAATGTTATATTTACACCCTATCGGCTATCCCTTGCACCTCACTATGGGCGCAAGTGCTAGTTATTATGTAATTTTAATTACAATTTAATTTAATTGAAATCATTTTTAATTATAATAATTAATAATAGTGACAATTAAAATTATGATTGAATTAAAACATGGAGCGGCTAAGGAGAGGCTGGTTCAAAGATCGAGGCTAGGGAGGGCCCCATCCTAACAGGTTTGCAAAAAGTTTTAGGTAGTGAAGGCATGGTAATCTAGCAGGGCAGAGATTCAGGGCACGAGGGTGATCTCCTTTTCATGGCTCAAGAACTACGGCTAAGGACATAAATGACCTTGATCAAAATTAGAGGGGCAATTCTAGGGTTTTCATCGGCAAACCAACTGAAAAGCAGGTATGGAGGCCAAGGTTGGAAACCAAAAATCCTACAATGTCCAAAGTGATTCCGACTACTACAGACAACAAGATCCTAGACATTCGGATCAATTCATAAGCATGGAAGGATTCAGTGCAAATGTTACAGTCTAGGGATTTTTTCCTGAAGTGGGGGTGGCTAGTTGACCTTCCCAAAAATCTGAAAATGGATCGATGAAGAGTGGGGGTCACACTTTGCTGTCAAAACCCTTCCCAATGGTTTTTTCTTGGTAATATCCAACTCAGAACAAGAAAATACCATAATCATGTATAATGGCCCTTTTTTGATGAGTAGGGTGGGATTCTTTATTAAAGATTGGGTCCCTAACTTCAACCCAAAACAGGCCTCCATTGAGGAGGTTCCTTTGTGGTTGCGCTTCTATAATCTTCCCCATGAATACTGGAATGAGGACATCTTTAAGGCCATCGACTCAAAGCTAGGCACTTTCATCAAAGCGGATGAGGCGATAACCAAGGAACACTTCTGCATGTATGCCTATATCTACATAATGTGGAAACCACATGCCCTCCTCCCAAGAGTGATAGAAATCCATACATCAGAAGGGTACTGGTGGAAAGAGATTGAAGTTGAGGACACGATGGAGAAATGTAGCACATGTAAAGAATGGGGCCACAATGAGCAAGAATGTGTTGTATCCGTAGAGGGCAAGGGAAAGGAAGACCAAGCACTAGAAGATCAACTACAAAAAATAGTTGGTACTACTGGGGTGGATATGTCATAACCGTTTCTAGCTCCCACTATACAAATAACCTTGAATAGGGTTCCCCCTTACTATCCGCAGAAAAAGTAACACGGAACCGAGGAACAAATCTCCACCCACTAGTAGATTTAGAGAGGCTCTCAACTTCCAGAGTGGAAGGCCAATCAGGAGGCAACGCAAGCATCGAAGAATGAGGTGGAAGGATTGATCATGATCAGGGAATATGTAAATATTTATTGTGAGAAGGCTCTCCCAGTTTCGATGGAGGGCCTAATTTCCCAAGAGGGAACCCAGATTGAAAACTCTTGGATGGAGGATTCCTTCAAGGATATCCACATTTATCCAGTGAAACAAGGTGAAGGTTCCTCATCGGTGGAGGGGTCGGATGCAAATTTGGATCCAGTCAAAGATTCGTTGTACATGATGGAGGAAGTGGGTATGCAGGACACCAGAACCATTAAGCAATCCAAGACAAGAGCTAAGAAAGTAAACTTGGGAGGGTAATGCTCTAGAGATAGGAAATCCATCCAACAACTCTTGGAAGATGCAGGTAATGTTAAGGGGCAATCTAAACTTTATTATGTGAGAGACTTGTTCTCTCTTGGATAGCCATGAAGCTCCTAACATGGAATGTTAGAGGCTATAATGCCCCTGACAAGTGTTGCTTGATAAAAATAGGTTTTGATCAGGCGAAATCAGACCTAATTTGTATTCAGGAAACTAAAATGGATCGGAGGGAGCGACTAGGACTTTTGGGGTTAGGCAGAAGTGGTCAAGATTCTTTAAGGATGCTAATGGGGTGTTGGGAGGTCTAGGAATTCTTTGGAATCCCAGATCGATCAAGGTGGAGGCAATTTCCAAATCCAAGAATTGGAAATTGGTCAAAATAAGTTCATGTACTCTCAATTTCTCTAGTTATGTAGTGAATGTTTATGGGCCTACTAAATCTGAAGAAAAGAGGAAGGCGTGGGTAGAAATTTCAAGGGTTGTGGAAGACTTGCTTCCACAGATAGTGATTATAGCAAGAGATTTCAATGCAACATTGTCCCACTTGGAGAAAAGGGGCGGTCGGGGAATGCTGAGCAAAAATCAAAAGGATTTTCAACACTTTGTATCTTCTTTGGGTTTGTTGGAGATTAAATCCAAAGGAGGAGCCTATACTTGGACCAATAGGCATCGATGTTTCTCTAATATAGTAGAAACATTGGATAGGTTCTTCTTGGCTGGTAACTAGGATACTTTACCCTTTGTTTTTGAATCAGAAGTGTTAGGTCTATCAGGTTAATATAAATTTCCAGTATCGGTGGTGCTATAGAAGGATATATTTATGCTTTGTTGCCCTTTTAAATTGGAAAAGATGTGGCTTAGGGAGAAAGAGTTTTTAGATGTGGTTCCACAGTGGTGGAAATCAGCGCCTATGCTCAAAGGAAATCTCTCTTTTCAATTCTTCAAGAAACTGGCTCTCCTCAAAGAGAATATCAAGATTTGGAACATGACACACTTCGAAAATATTTTTAAAGAGAAACTAATCCTAGAAGGGAAGCTAGGAGCTCTGAATCAAAAATTTCTTTTAGATGGTATGGATAGAGTGGAATTTTTTAAGGAAAAAGACATACTCAATAGGTATGGGGAAGTATTGAAAAGCGAGGAGATTTACTAAAGGCATAAGTCCAGGGAAAATTCGCTCAAGACATGAGACATAAACACCAAATATTTCCATAGCTTGGTTAAGGTTTGTAGAAGCTTCAACAAAATCCTTTCCATCCAGAGGGTAGATGGAAAAAGTACAAACAACATGGACTTGATCAACCAAGAAGTAGTGAATTATTTCTCTGGGTTGTGGAAACAAGAGGAAGATTCCTTGGATAGAGGCCAAGAAGCCCTGTTGGGGGTCATCCCCAAACTGGTAAGCCAAGACGAAAACTTGATGTTGATAGCCCCAGTATCAATGAGTGAGTTGAAGCAGTTGTTTTTGGTTTGGGCGAGGATAAATCCCCCAGGCCTAATAGGTTTCAAGTTTTTTCTATTAAATTTTTGGGATCTTTTGAGCCTCGAACTATTAGGGGTGGTGGAAGAACCAAGACCCAAAGGTTTCATTCTGAAAGACTTCAACAATTTGATGGTTTCTCAGATTCCTAAAAAGGATAAGCCTTCATCCTTTGAAGATATTAAGCCTATCTCTCTTTGTAATTGCATCTACAAGATCATAACTAAAGTGGCAGCGAATAGGATAAAGAAGGTGCTTGGGAGTCTAATTTTTGAAGAGTAAAGCGGATTTACCCCAAACATAAACATTGTGGATGGGATCATAGTGGCACATGAAGCAATTGACATAGCTAAAGAAGAAGGTACTCAGAGGAGGAGGATTTTGAAGTTGGACATCCAGAAAGGATATGATTAAGTAGATATAAGCTTTCTTATCAGAGTCCTAAAGCAGTTTGGCTTCAAGGACAAGTGGATAAAATAGATAGAGAGCATGATCTTAGATTGCAAAGCCTCAATCTTATTTAATGGCAGTCCCCAAGGTTTCTTCACCACCTTGAGAGGCATATGATAGGGGGATCCTATCTCCCCATTCTTGTTCATTCTTTTGGTTGAAGTGTTGGGTAGGTCTATTACCAGAAAAAGATGACAGGGGAATTGGGATAGGATTGAAATTGTGAGGGGATTAGAACCAACAACACACTCTCAATTTGTAGATGACACTTATTTGTTTGGAGTCATTTCCATGAAAAAAGATTGGGAAATGAAGAAGGTTCTGGATGTGTACAGCAAGGCTATAGGTCAGTCAGTTAATTGGCAGAAATTAGAATTTTTTTACTTCAACGCGGAGGAAGCCTTGTAGAGGAACATTGCGGCAATGTTTGGGGCCAGAATTGGTCATCTTCCAGGGAAGTTTTTGGGAACTCCCCTTTTTACTGGAGCTGGAAAATTTGGGTAGTGGAAGGACCTCATTGATGGTTGCTTATCTATAATGGATGGGTGGAAGAGTAAGTGGCTAACTAAATCATGTCGCATCCTAATGCTAAAAATAGTGGTCTTGGCCATGTCAATCTATTCCATGGCATGCTTAAAGATCCTGAGAAAATTCATCAAGGTCATTTAACAATGAATGAGAAAATTTCTATGGAATAGGGCTTAGGATTAGGACAAACTCCCTTTAATGGCTTGGGAAAGGGTTTGCAAACCAAAAGGAGCTGGGGTGCTGGCTTGAGAGACTAGATGTTGATCAATGAAGTTATGGGCGCCAAAATGGTGTGGTAATTGTATCAGCAACCGAATCAATGGTGGGCTCGCATTCTACAAGCTAAATACCTCGATGAGGAGGCTAGCAAATGGATCTTCACTATAGAAAACCTGCCCAATGGTTTGGCAGTCTGGAACTTCTTAATGAGTTATAGATAATTGGTGAATAACCATCTAACTTGGTCCCTTGGCAACGATCACAAGGCCAACTTATGGCACGATTCCTAGGATGAATGTCCAGTATTGAGCCACGGTGGAATCCCATAGTACTTAATAGAATCAATAATAGAGGCTTGGGGTACTAAGGTTTGGGAATTTCTAGATGAGAGTTCCTTCTCTATAGGAAAACTTGTCAGATGGAAGGACCCGAGTACTCTTAGAGGGTCGGAGGAGGATAGAGGATTGCTGGAGGAGATCCTTAACAGGAGGTTAGTGGTAGGCTCTCATGGGGAGGATGTCATTAAGTGGTGTGGATAAAAGAGTGACCAATATTCAATAAAAGTATGGTATACTTTACTGGAAATAGACTCCAACAAGGTGGAATGGGTAGGACAAATCTGCTGGAACAAGGCTTGTCTGCCAAAGGCAGGAGCCTTTGCATGGATGGTAGGAAATGGTAGGGTTTTGACAGGGGATAGGCTCATGTAGCTGGGGTTCTTGGGTCCTTTTCAATGTGTCTTGTGTCAGAAGTACGAGGAGGATAGGGATCACCTTTTTTTTTTAATTGTGAATTTGCCTAGGTAGCATGGAGGTTTGGGCTTCAAAAACTTAATTGGAAAGGCCACCTCCAAACAAACCTAACAAGCTGGTTAGAATCTCGGAGAAACTAGTAGGAGTGTCTACCTTCTCCTCAGTATGGGATGTCTTCCCTTCTACTACCTATAGGAACTCTAGAAAGAGCATAACATGAGGATGTTTCAAGAGAAAGCCAAACCTTTTCACCGATTAAGCCTTCGCCTAGAGAAAGTTGTTTCTAAATTAGTGTCAAATTTGGTAGCACATATCAACATATCCAAGTCCCCTTTAATCAGGTGATGTATGAATCTAGAGGTCCTAGCCTGTGTTGAAATTTAGGCCTATTAATGGTCCTAAGAGGGATAATCCTCCACTTACGGTGGATCCTAGAAGTAGGTGGTAGCCCCCTGACCCAGGATGGATTAAAGTGAACTTTGACGGGGCCTTAAGAGGTAACCCGAGCACCTTAGGGGCTAGGTATGTAGCTTGATATGAGATAGGAATCATTTTAGGGGTCAAATCTCAAAGGTTGCAAGATGGAACAAACAATGTTCCATAATGTCTAGCAGTAATAGGTACAACTCTGATGATTAAAAAACTAGGAGTACACAAGTTGCACTTGGAGGGAGACTTGTTGTTAACAGTGAATGGGATCGTGAAGGGGCAGACAAATACTTGGTACTTGAACAAGCATATTAAGAGAATCAGAGACCTCCTTGGTGAGTTTGATGCCTTCAAGGTTACTCATGTCCTTAGGGAGGCAAATATACTTGTCGATCAACTCTCCAACATTGGAGCGAATGGATCGCTAGTAGAGAAGTTTAACCTTTTCGAGGATCTTTGTTTTATGGATTCCATAGACCTCAATTTTTTTTAAAAAAAGAAGATGCAAGATTTTGTGCAAGTATGGGAGGCATCTCCCTTAAAGCAAGAGACTTTGTGTATATTAAAGGTGGCAAAGAATTTGTCCTTTCATAGCCCAGTGGCACATAATTATTGGACGAAGCTTGAGACATGTTGGTATGGTGGGAGATTGAGCCTGGATTTTCTGACGATGGTGTTTGGGAAAGGAAATCCCACATGCTCCAAGAAGGATTCGTGGGGAGAGCCAAAGAAAGGCAGTACAAATTAAAGTGGACCCTCGTAATCTTTTTCCCAACTCATTTTTCTTCCAAAATCGAGTAGTCTGGATGGAGGTGAATTTCTCCCTTAGCTCTCCTAGACTCGTAACTAGGGAAGAGCTGGAGTACTGGTCGGGGGTAGAGCAATAAGCAGAGATCATGGAGGGAGTGGCTTGGGTGGTGAGAACCAGGTGAGAGCGGTGGCTAGGGATGCTACCTTCCTCAATTTCACCAAAGAGGAAGCAACAACATGGTTCAAGTAGTAGGTGGTGCTACTCCTCACTAGCATGCCCAATTTTCTGTACTAAGGGCTAGAATTTTTTTGTGGATCATCTTCGAAGAAAACCAAGTTTCATGGGATTAACAATTAATTATAATCTGGTCATTTAGGGGCCTTTTTTTTAGTTTGAAATGTATGTATTCATCTTCCTAGAAGAGGCTAAACCAACAATGTAAAGCTCTTTTTATATTAATAAAAATCTCATTATTGATAAAAAAAATATATAATTGAATTAATAGTTCTCTTGAAGAGAACTATAAGTCAGGAACTCTTTTTAACAAGTTATTAAAATTTCTTTTTTAAATCAATAAGAAATATGAAAAAAATCTAGTCAAAGAAATTTCATTTTTTGATAAAGAATAATTACAATTTGTTTAACAAAATATGATACAAATTTTATTTTATTTTTTTAATTTCATTGGTTTATTGGATTTGTCAAAAATTGTTAGGAGCAAATTTATAAATATTATCTACAACTATAAACTCTAATTTTTATGTTTTTTTAAGGGATTTTTGTTTTTCTGTCACTGTGAGTGTATAAGGATAACCAAAATAGATAAGGGTTGCAAGAAAAAATGAAAAGCTTCTTTATTATATGTAGAGAGTTCTACAATTTATATTGTTACTTAGATCTGCAATTTGTGTGGTTATCTTCAATTTGTGTTGTCGTTATTGTTGGCTACAATTTGTGTATAATTCGACCTAGAACCCAAGTTAGTATGGAATAAACCCAATCTCGGTTTATTTTCTTTATCATGGAAGGTCATAATTACAGTTTATTTTCTTTATCATTAAAGATCATAAATGATGTCTCAAAAATTTCTATTAGAAGAATTTAATTAAAGATAGAATGTTTAATTTTCATACTGCGAGGATCCTTTAAACCTTAAAAAAATGAGAGATTCCTTTGTAGGTTAGCCTAAATGATTGAAATTAGCTTTATTTGTAATTATTCTAGGGTTTTCTACTTGTAATTGTAGCATCATCATTTCCAACATATTAGAAACACATGTCCAGGATTTTTACACATTTTTTCCATCCAAGATCTCCTACAAAAGGATCAAAAACCTCTCAAAACATTTACAATAAGATGTGGGAAAAAGCTAAGGTTTGTAGAATGTTCCAATAGTTTCTAGTATTGTTTTGAGGAATTTATAAAATTTTCCTATGTACCACTCCTAAAAAATTCTCTACCAACTTCAACACTTTTTTTTTTTCCAGATCTTCTTATTTCTTAGAAACTCTAAAGCAAAGATTTTGCTTTCTCCAATGTAGGAGATGACAACATTTCTAAATTCATCTTTACTTTATGGAGGCATGCCCTAATGGGTTGTCGTGCATAGTCTAGTAGCAAAATTTAAAAAAATTTAAATTGAAGTAAATGAAAAGAACTCGTCATGTGCAAGCCTTAGCTTGAGTATGATGTAAAACACAACATTATATTTTATTTTTTCCTTTTTTCTTTGGGTTTTCCATCTGACAGTGGAACCAAACCCTGGTAAATAGTACAAAACTTTGCTAAACTCATAAATGGTGGTGCATCATTAAGAGCCCTTCATAGTAAGTACATTTAAAACAAATCAACCATGTTTTTTTTCTTTCAAAAAGTTCATAGAAAAAGACAAATAGAAAGGCCTATACTGTAAAATCTTAGGGAAGTCCACCTCAAAAATAAAATAAAATAAAATTACATTTATTATAGATTCTATGCAAGTTTGAACTCTAGTGATATCATTAAATTCAGGTCATTCTTTTGAAGAATCAGAGAAACTCAACATGGTAAAATACATGGTGAATTGTATAATAACATGAATAAAAGCGTAGCGATAAATGTTAGAAAATTGTAATAGGGAGCTAACCAAAACTGAGATTGTGCAAACCAAAATAACCCAACCGGGGGTTTGAATCAATCCAAAGCTTCAAGAATCTTTATTTCATCAATAGAGATCATTTTGTAGAATCAAACTCATTTAGAGAACAAAAATACCAAAACAAAAAACTATTTAAAATTCAAAAATAAAATAAAACTAACCAAATGTTGTACTATGTAGCACACTTGAAAGCCACAAAAATTTGCATGTTGTACTTATGCAAAGGATTTTAACACAATTAATAAAGCTAAAAAAATGATTAAGTGCAGTAGATAATCCTAAAAAAAATTATTGTGTATGTAAAGAAATCTCTAAAAACCTAGCATTTTATTATACCATCAACAAACCTCTGCACCAAAAAAAATAGCATTATTACAATGGAATCCATGAAAATTGTCTACAAAAATAAGCCCACCCAGTATTTTGATCATATGTTGTGTGCTTATTTTTTTACAAGTTGTTCGCTATACTAGAGGATGTTTATCGCATCCTAAAAATTCCCATTCAGGGTTCTCTTGTAGAGTATCCCATGGTCTTGGTATTGTAGCTCACTCTGAGTTGTCCAGTTTGCCCCGGGATCAGTTAGGTATGTCTGATCCATATGATATCCCATGGTTCAGGTTTGGCATGGGGTTAGATAGACTGACTACCTTGCTTGGTAGTTTGATATGTGGGATCCTCTGTCTTGATCATCGCCAGCATGGCTTTTTTGTTGGATTTGACGTTGCTCTTCAAAGTATGGTTAGAAATCGTATTGTTTTTGCTTGGGGTCCATGTATTCTTGTGCATATGTACTTCCACATGTTCTATGTGGCTTACCCATGAGGTAAGTCCCTTGGTTGCGAGACCACCCTTCTACAAATCTGAGCGTAGGAGCATATTGTTGTTTGTAGGCCAGTAGGTGCTCATGATCTTCCTCCGCAAAGACCTCTCATCTTTATGTATGATGTTGTCATTGTTCAGTCCCATATGGGGCACTTGATGTATTGGAGGCAGTAGTTAGACATGATGTCTTACTTTATCTGGAGACCTTACAGGGATTGTCCTATTTGGGATGGGGAGGATGTACACCTTCCATTATGTTGACAAAGGAGATCTCTGATTGGTCGCATTAGTGACCACATTTATATGATTGATTTTCACAACACCGACAAGGTGTAGCGCAATTTTGGTGAGAGACACGATGTGATAGACTCATATGTTTACTTTGTTTGATGGTTAAGGGATTTCACTCTATGGGGTGTCGCAGTATCTCTTGATGCGGCTAGGATTGAGTTCATGGGTCTGCTTCTTGTTTCTTGGACGTGGCGATCAACCACTTTTGATGTAGGTATATGTTTTGATTTGTCATGCTTGATGCTATTTCTATGTTATGCTCTCTTTGTTGTAGATATTTCCTTATTAGTCGCTTATGTTTTGTCATCCATATGGTATTGATATTGAACTTGTTCTCTTTTGCAAGTACTACCCCTATATTTGATGGATGGTGGTTGTAAGCCAGACCTGTTTCTCTGATTGACGTGTCTTGTCTTGTTGTTGGTACCATCACGGGGGGGCGTCGGTAGAGATGAAGAGGAGTGAGGGATGGAAGTAGGCGTGAAGGACATGATGGTGGTAGGGATGGTGGATGGGATGGGGGAGAGATGGTGGACGGGATGGTGGTCAGGGTGGTGGGAGAGACGGTGGTCGGGATGGTGGGTGGGGGAATGGAGATGGATATGATCTTGGGCCAAGTGGTGATGGTGGGAGAGTTAGGACTAGGGGTGGGCATGGTATTGGTAGGCGGGTTGGTTTGAGTGTTTTGCTCGAGGAGGAGGGGATAGAGGAGGATGCACCTCAGCTAGTTAGGAGAGTGTGACAATGCACAGGTGTTGTTTTGGTCGAGAGTGTTGAGGAGAGGGTAGATGTGGAGATGGAGACTAAGGATGTGGAGATCGAGGAGGTAGGTACTAGTTCTTACACTGGTAGTAGTGGTACTAGTGGGAGTGAGAGTAGTGAGGACTCTTGGGTAGTGCGAGGCATTGGAGAGGAGGGGTTGGGTGATAGGGGTCAGGAGGGAGATATGGATGTGGCCATGGGTGGGATGGATTATGATCTATCAGAGGTGGAGAGATTGACCCAAGAGATATCTGATCTTTGGGCTAGATTGACAGCTTCAGAGGCACAAGCTACTTCCTTGAAGAGTAGGGTCGTTGCTGCAGAGAGTCGGGTTACATTAGTAGAGGCCAGAGTTATAGTTGTAGAGGATAGGGAGCAACATTCTTGCATAGATGTGAGATTTTACTTGGACAGTGTTTAGGAATTGTCATTAAGGGAGGCTCTTGATCGACTCTGGATATTGGGTCATGAGGCCCAGAGGGAGATTGAGTACTGGCGGCGACACTATGAGCAAGTTGTTCCTTCCGCCTAGAGGGTGCCTAGTTACACCGCTTCCTAAAGATCCAATAGACCATAGAGGTCTTAAAGAAGTGGTATTGTCTGAGATACTTTATAGAAGCAGAGGCCAGGACCTGATATGTCACCCTCGTCCACCTAGCGGCAAGGGTGGGGGTAGCTCTTGTTGATTTATATCACTGTTTATTTTTTCGTATCATTTTTGTAGTAATGATCTATTGACACATTCTTCTAGTTACAAACAAAGTGACTCATCCTTAGATCGTGGTCCTTGTTTGGAACTTGTGATAGTTACATCTACCGTGCTTGATGTTGTTACTCTTACATGATTCCCACCTTCCCTAAATAGTTTTAGATCTAGATGGGGTGGCAGGTGATATGCTTGATTAACTCCTCTTGTACGGTGGATTCTTTCTTCTATTGTCTCTCTACTCCTTCTTAAATGTTGTGTGTGAGGTGCTTAGTATTGATATCGAAAATGTTTATGACTTGGGAGCATCAAGAATATGATATTGATTTTGATCTCAAAAATGCTTTGAATGCCTCTAGCAAGAATCTTGCAGAGTAAGGTTGTATGAAAGCTTGAAATCCTGGATCCTTCAAATGGTTGTGAAGGGTTGATTATATAGAATATGGAAAATAATTTGAATGATTGAGATTGATCCCATAGATTGGAGAATGAATGGTTCAGATCAAAAGGAGTTGGAGAAGTAATCAGTAAACTCCACCTCTTCAACTAGGAGAGAAGAGGTGATGTTTTAGTTAATTGAGGAGTAACTAGTGAACTCCGCCTCTTCAACTTGGAGATAAGGGGTGGTGTTTTAGTTTAACTGAGGAAAAACCAGTAAACTCCACCTCTTCAACTTGGAGAGAAGAGATAAAGTTTGGTTAACTAAGAAGGAGCCAGTGAACTCTACCCCTTCAACTTGGAGAGAAGGGGTAATGTTTGGTTAACGGAAAAGTTGATCATGACTTACCTTTTTGAACTTGAGAAAGGATTTTTTTGAATATTTAATTGATTTTTGTAACTAAAGTATTCAAACATGTGATAATTGAATTATTTTTGGATTTAGAATTGAATTATTGAATGAAATTATATTTAATTTAATTAGAAGAATTAATTAATAAGTTTAAATATTTAAATTTAAACTTTAGGAAAATGAATTTAATTAATTAATGAAGATTAATCAATTAAAGTTAATTAATTAAATAAATTTAATTATTTAATTAATTTTGGGGATATGATTAGATGATTTAGGGAATGAATTTAGAAGAAATATATGATCAATTAACAATTAAAAAACCATTAATTAATAGATAAAAAGTAGTATTTTTAATGTAAGGTTGCAAGTATGTCCATTTTAGGGTGTCTACATTTGCCCCTCTTTGATTCATTGTGGCTTGTCGCATTGTGTCAAAGAATCTTCTATTTTGATCCTACCCCAGCGATAGTAGGTGTATTTATGCCCCCTCAACAAATTTGAGCGAAAAGTCGCGACATGAGCACTAATTGGTTGATACTGCAAAATGATAATCTAGGTATCTAATCGTTCATGAAAATACTTCAAGATGTTCCTGATATCAACTGTTTAATATTCTGGGGGCCGGGATGATAAAATTTTGGTCCTTCTGAAATTATGGTTTTTTGGATCACTTATAAATAGCTTGGAGGACCATTCATTTGTCACTTTGCACTCTTGGAGCTCCTGATCTTCTGGTGAGTTTTGTTATAGTTTTCTCTGCTTTCTGCATTATTTTCGAGCTATGTTAGGCCTTTCAGGTGTCATTCATGTGTCTGATTAGGTCCGTACCATCCATCTGCCAACTGGCTCAAGACTTGGGGTGAGTAGCTTAGACCTTGTGCATTTATTGCGTTTGATTTTATTTTATTTTTTGAATTTTTTGCTAAATTGTAGCAATTAACCGCGGTTTTGCCACAATTGTTGTTTAAGTGTCACAATTGTGGAATGCTTTTTGCAATTGATAAGTGTTCCACAATTGTCGGTGTTTATTACCGCAATTGCGAGAACTGTGTCACATTTTTCAGGTACATAACGCAATCGGGTCATGTGAGCTCATGCCTATTTTTATACTTGTCTGATATTTTTCTCTGTCTTGACCACTGATGGGTGCTTGTTCTGTGTTTTTGCAGTTCCTCGGGACAATTTTGCACTGTTGGGAGTCGAGACCCGTCGGGTTAGTATACCGTTTTCAACTTTCTAAGGATGAGAGAGATGTCCTTAGATAGATAGGATTATACTAGATATCTTATATGCATGAGATCATGACCAATAGGGGTTTGATCTCTTCTCTACTAGAGAGATGACATTATGACACTTATACATTTCAGTTGTTGACTGGGGAGTGCACAGCTACACTAGAGGATGTTTCTCGCATCCTGCAAATTCCCATTCAGGGTGCTCTTGTAGAGTATGCCCATGGTCCTGGTATTGCAGCTCTCTCTGAGTTGTCCAGTTTGCCCTATGATCAGTTAGGTATGTCTGATCCATATGATATCCCATGGTTTAGGTTTGGCATGGGGAGACTGACTACCTTTCTTGGTAGTTTGATATGTGGGATCCTTTGTCTCGGTCGTCACTAGTATGGTTTTTTTGTTGGATTTGACGCTGCTCTTCAAAGTATGGTTAGAGACTGTATTGTTTTTTTTTGGGGTCCATGTATTCTTGCGCATATATACTTCCACATGTTCTATGTGGCTTACCCACGAGGTAAGTCCCTTGGTTGCGGGGCCACCCTTCTACAAATATGGGTGTGGGAGCACATTGTTGTTTGTAGGCTAGTAGGTGCTCATGATCTTCCTCTGTGGAGACCTTACATCTTTATGTATGATGATGATGTTGTCATTGTTCACTCCCACATGGGACACTTGATGTATTGGAGGCAATAGTTAGACATGATGTCTTACTTTATCTGGAGACCTTATAGGGATTGTCATGTTTGGGATGGGGAGGATGTACACCTTTCATTCTATTGACATAGGAGATCTCTTATTGGTCGCGTTAGTGACCACATTCATATGATTGATTTTCACAACACCGACATGGTGTAGCGCTAGTTTGGCGAGAGACATGATGTGATAGACTCATATGTTTACTTTGTTCGACAGTTGAGGGATTTCACTCTATGGGGTGTCGTATTATCTCTTGATGCAGCTAGGATTGAGTTCATGGGTATGCTTCCTATTTCTTCGATGTGGCGATCAACCACTTTTGACGTAGGTATGTGTTTTGATTTGCCATGCTTGATGTTATTTCTCTCTTATGCTCTCTTTGTTGTAGATATTTCCTGATTAGTCGCTTATCTTTTGTCATCCATATGGTATTGATATTGAACTTGTTCTCTTTTGCAAGTACTACCCCTCAGTTTGATGCATGGTGGTTGTAGGATCGACCTGTTTCTCTGACTGATGTGTCTCATCTTGTTTTTGGTACCATCATGAGGAGGTGTCGGTAGAGACGAAGAGGAGTGAGGGATGGAGGTAGGGGTCAAGGATAGGATGGTGGTAGCGATGGTGGACGGGATGGGGTAGAGATGGTGGATGGGGTGGTGGACATGATGGTGGTCAGGGTGGTGGGAGAGACAGTGGCCGGGATGGTGGGTGGGGAATGGAGATGGATATGAGCTTGGGCCAAGTGGTGATGGTGGGAGAGTTAGGACTAGAGGTGGGCATGGTATTGGTAGGATGGTTGGTTTGAGTGCTTTGCTCAAGGAGGAGGGGTTAGAGGAGGATGCACCTCAGCTAGTTAGGAGAGTGTGACAACACATAGGTGTTGTTTTAGTGGAGAGTACTGAGGAGAAGGTAGATGTGGAGATGGAGACTAAGGATGTGGAGATGGAGGAGGTAGGTGTCAGTTCTTCCACTGGTAGTAGCGTTACTAGTAATATTACTAATGGGAGTGAGAGCAGTGAGACACAAATACCATGGGACACATATCTTGGGAATCTTGGGGGGAAATTCAACAACCCCTTGCACTATAATAAGGTACCTATTCAGAGGTAAATTAGGTTGGCCTCTAATTAACAAGGTTTTAGTAAGGGTCTGTGGCATCTATCCAATCGGTTTGTACATGTGTGACTCACTTAAGAGCCTAGTTGATCACGTTGGCTCCTTAGGGATATTCACCCGATCCAAACTATCACCAACACACCTCGCCCGAGCTTGGCTAGATAAGACAGAACTTTGGTTCATGCCTTATTTATATACCAATCGAAAGGATTATCGGTTTAAGGTCATCCTCCAAGGAAGAAGCGCATTCCCCGAATAGGCCTTTATAAAAAGTATAAGGGTTTCTAATATAACAGTTTGTGCAAGTGCACCCAAAACTCAAGACACAAGGTAAATCAATTAAGCTCCAAAAGTTTGAAATGTGAACTAAGCTACACCACCATACAAGAACAAGTGTTCAATTTTAAACCCAAAAAGTAGGTGTTGATTGCTTGTTCAATTTTAATGCACCAAATCGAGAGATTTTTTTTGTCTTGTTCAATTTTAGTCCCCACGTCAATTTTAAGCCCAAATATGAAATGTGAGATGTGAGATGTTTAACAAACATTGTTCTTTTTAAACCCAAATCGACAAGTGAATTCCTTTTAATTTGCTTTGTTTAAACAAGTTAGTAACAAAAGGATTTTTGCAAAAAAGAGAGTATGTGTAACTTTGAAACAATGAATGATACTCACCAACAACTTAGCCTTCGTGTTCGCGGGAACTTGTCATCCTGCAGAAAAATAAAGAAAGTATCAAACCTTCAGATAACAAGATAAAGAATTTGGCCCTGATGAGAAATTTTGCAGGCGATTGCGACCTAAAATAGAAATTACGGCAAAACACTTTCACTTGCGATAATGCACTCTCGATTGCGGTCTGGATTGGTCAATTGTGGTCTAGATCGGTTAATTGCGGTACAGTTCTTCTAATTGCGGTAGTAGTGGATCAATTGCGGCAAACTGTAGAAAAGATAGAGACCCAAAAGATGACAGAAAAGAAATGCGGAAACCTGCAATCGATTGCGGTATTAAACTAGTCGATTGCGGCAAAATTTTGTCAAGTGCAGCAAAATACCAACAATTGCGAAATAACACAGATATAAAAAAAAATACAAAATTTGAGGTCTGCGATCATACGGCCGTGGTTGATCAATTCTGTTTGTTGTTTGCAAGAGATATTTGGGCTGTTTGTTTCACGTCGGGTTCACCAAAATGTACGCCTCTCTCAATCATGATCCGTGGTTCCCAAGCTTTCCAAAGGCAAGGGTTAGTAGCAAAGGTTTTACAATCATATAAATCAAGCACACAATAACTACCAAAATGAATAACTTGAAACGTAACCAATAAAATGTACAAGCAAAGAAAGGAAAACAAATGAATGCAAACCCCAAAATGCTTGAAGCTTCTATTGTCTCTCTCTCTACACCTTCTGAAACATTGTGCTTGATGCTGAGTATTGGTATGGGCAACGTCTATGACTTGAGAAGTGTCGATAATTTTCTAATTGAAATAAGTGTGTGATCGCAAGATGACTTGAATGCTAGAACCAAACTAACATAGTAATGGTGCACGAGAGCTTGAAATCCTGGATCCTTCAAATGGTTATGAAGGGTTTATTATATAGGAATTGGGGATGATATGAACGGTTGAGATCAATCCCAGAGATAGGGGGATGAACGGTTGAGATTAAAAGGAACTGGAGAAGCCATCAGTAAACTCCACATCTTCAATTGGTAAAGAGGAGACAGAGTGTGGTTGGCTGAAGAGCTAATTGTGAGTTACCTTTTTGAATTGAAGAGGTGGGTGAAGTTACCCATGTGGACTGGAGAGATGGGTGGAGTAACCCATGTGATCTGATTGGAGTTATCTCTTTGAAGATAAATGAA
>MU213772.1:72379-84097 GCA_018584345.1 Thuja plicata
ACCCACCTCTTCAGTTCAAAAAGGCAACTCATAATTAGCTCTTCAGTTAACCAAACCCTATCTCCTCTTTACCAAATGAAGAGGTGGAGTTTATTGAGGACCTCTCCTATTCCTTTTGATCTCAACCGTTCATCTCCCCATCTCTGGGATTGATCTCAATCGTTCATTTCATCACCAATTCCTATATAATAAACCCTTCATAACCATTTGAAGGATCCATGATTTCAAGCTCTCGTGCACCATTACTCCGTCAGTCTGGTTCTAGCATTCAAGCCATCTTGCGATTACACACACACATTTCAATTATCAAATTCTTGACGCTTCTCAAGTCATAGACGCTGCCCCGCCAATACTGAGCATCAAGAACAACATTTCGGAAGGAGTAGAGAGAAACAATAGAAGCTTCAAACATCGTGGGGTTTGCATTCATTTGTCTTCCTTTTTCTTGCTTGTATATTTTATTGCTCATGTTTTTGTTATTCATTTAGTAGTTATTGTATACTTGATTTGCATTCATTTGTGAAACCCTTGCTACTAGCTCTCACCTTTGGAAAGCTGTGGGGATCAGAGAGAGAGGCGTACAGATTCCTATGATGTTAACTTGTAGATGGATGATTTACTTTTCCTATGATACTGAGATGTTCATGTAGGATGGTGGTAATGAAATGCAAATTTATATGAGATGCTTATGGATGCATGTGATTTATGATTTATCATGTATGCAACTACTATGTTTTTTTCATTTTCTGATGCACTTATATGGAATGAATGCAATCTATTATACACAAAATATCTGAGTAATGCATGTGTTAATTAGAAAGAAATTAGTTTGGATAGATGTTTTCTAAGATTGATCTAATAGAATGGAATGATAGAAAGGATTTTTTTTTCTTTTTTGATAGATATGAATTGATAGAAAGGATGAGTGTCCCAAGTCGCTGCCCCTGTTTCTAATATTTGTCATTATTGCATCTTTTTTTTTTTGTATTTTTTGAAATTCTGAAGAGAGTCCAATGTATCCAAATCACATACCACCTGGATAACGCCGTGACCTTTTGATAAGCAGGAGTAGAGAGATTGAATAGATAGAGAACTTAGTGCACCCAAATATTGATCATCTGGGTTCAGCTATGTTCCCTGTTTGAATAGAAAGAGAGCCAAAAGCACCCAGATATTGACCATCTGGATACCACTTTGTCCTCTAAATAAACTAAAGCAAAGAAACCAAGATAGAACTCCTATGCACCCAGAGTCCATCTGGATAACACTATGAGCTCTTGATTCCAAAAAGGGAAAGCCAAAGCAAATAAGATAGAACTCCTACACCCCTAGAGTCCATTTGGATAGCATCACGAGCTCTTGATTGCAACATAAAAGAAAAGACCATAGAAACCAAGATAGAACTCCAACGCACTTAGAGGCCATCTGAATAGCACTACGAGCTCTTGATTCTGAAAAGGGAAAGCCAAAGAAAACAAGATAGAACTCCTACGCCCGTAGAGTCCATCTGGATAGCATTGCGAGCTCTTGATTGCAACATAAAAGAAAAAGACCATAGAAACCAAGATAGAACTCCAACGCACTTAGAGTTCATCTGAATAGTGATGTGAGCTCTTGATTCTATAAACCAAACAAGCAAATAAAAGAGAAGGAATGTCCAATTCTTTCCCAGGGTTAAGCTCAGATCGTGGAACTGTGTGATTTCCAGATAAGTGACAACGCCTACTGCATTTATCCTAAATCATCATGGCCCTGAAATCGAAGTGAACATTCAACAGACAGCAATCAAAGAAAATAAGTCATGATCTATCATAGCTACTCTCCACACATGGTAGATCCTAGAGTAGCATAAGAACATAACCGTGAAATATAGACTGACATCTGACCGACTTTACTAACCTAGTCAACATGATGCAGTTGGACTCTCTTGATTGGCTTGATTGCTTGAGTGTGTCTGGTTTCAATAAATAGATTACTCATATAAGACTGACCTGTCTAGTTTGAGTGTATCCATCACTGTGTAAGATGATTGATATGATTTGATTGATTGATTATGATCGTGTTGGCAACTGATCAAGCTGTGTCAGATGTGCCCCATGCTGGTTTGCAAAGCTCGTGATTGTGACAATTAATAGATTGGCTTGGTCACTGGTTGCTTGCTGATTGATTTGATAGATTGATAAAGCTGTGTCAGATGAGCCCAATGTTGATTCGCAAAGCTCATGATTGTGACATTGATTGACTGGGCGTGATCGCCTTTTGCTCTCTTGATAACCGAGTTGGTTTTATTGCTTGGGATTTTGTAAATTTTTGAATGTTTTTTATGAAGATTGATTTTCTCAGAATATTTTGATCTTTTTAGGATTTTTTTATGAGTTTTCTAATTTTTTAGGATTTTTTCAGGACATTTAGAATCACCCCCTAGTCTGGTGGACTAGTAATAACCATGGGTACGTGCTTGGTGCTCAGAGGGGAGTGTGCTTCTGGATATAGCTTGGGTAGTCGGTCTTGCATTTGAAGTGTGCTCAAACTTTTAATTTGGGAGTTCATTGATGGTGAAGCTGGATTTGAACACTTGGCACCTATTTGCCAGGTTTTCACCAAGGTACCTACTCAATAGCACCTATTTGCCAGGTTTTCACTGAGAGAGCGATTTTGTTTCTCTTTACTTTTTGCTTTTTTTATTTTTTTGTTGTCACCAAGGCGCCTATTTGCCAAGTTTTCACCAAGGTAACATTTTGTATTTTCTAATTTTTTTGGTATTTTCTAGATATGTAGATAGGTGCCTTAACCATAGAGACCTCAAGTGTAGAACCTCTTGAGGTGCATGCTATTGATGTATCCAGGGAGATGATCTCCTTCTGGTGTTGCCAGTATGAATGCCCCACTCTAAGTAGAGCTGACAATGACAAATGGTCCTATCCAGTTAGGCTCAAACTTTCCGGGTCTGACTCGCTCTGCTTGGTTCTTTTGATTTTCCATGAGGACAAGGTCTCCTACCTCAAATGTTTTTGGCTTCACCTTCTTGTGATAGTTTCTTCTAAGGTGATTCTGATATCCTTGTAAGTGGTTGAAGGCATGCTGTCTTCTTTCATCTAGTAACTCCAGTTCACTGAGCCTTGCGAATCTGTAGTCTTCATCTGTAATCAGGTTTTTCAAAGATATCCTTAGGGATGGGATTTCCACTTCAAGGGGTAATACCACCTCTGATCCATAGACTAGGGAGAAAGGAGTGGCTCCTGTAGGTGTTCTTACACTAGTTATGTATGCCCATAATGCGAGACTAAGCTGTAAATGCCAGTCTCGCCTTGATTCGTTCACTGTTTTCTTCAAGATTTTCAAGATTGTTTTTTTGTAGCTTCGGCCTGGCCATTCCCTTGAGGGTAATAAAATGAAGAGAACCCTTGTTTGATATGGAACTATTCACATAGATCTTCAACGTCCTTGTTTTGGAAAGGTGTACCATGATCTGTCAGGATAGTTTAAGGGATCCTGTATCAACAGATAATGTGGTTAAGTATGAACATTTCTATTTGATTTCCAATTATGTAAGTGAGGGGAATTGCTTCCACCCACTTGGTGAAGTACTCTGTTGCTGCTATGATGTATTTGTGTCCATTTGTTGAAGGTGTAATTTTTCCCACTAGGTCAAATCCCCACATGGAAAATGGTAATGGTGAAGTGATAGGATTTAGTTCTTGGGCTGGTGCATGGATGAGGTATCCATGAATCTAACACTATCTACACCTTTGTACATGTTTGTGTGCATCTGTCTCTATTATGAGCCAATAGTATCCCATGCAGATGATCTTCTTAGCTAAGTTGTCGCCACCTTTGTGGGTTCCACAAATTCCTTCATGTACCTCTTACAAAGCTCTCTGGGATTCCATGGAAGTGAGACATCGTAGTAGTGTTCTGTCTAGACTTCATCTATATAAAGTAGTTGAGAGGATGGTATACCTAGAGGCTTGGCGGATGATAGACTTTCTCTGGTTTCTAGACAAGTTGGGAGGTAAGACATTGTTTTGGAGGTAGTTATATACATCTTGGTACCATGGGTTTTCAGGACCAACAAGGATGCATGTTGATTCTGTGATGGATGCTTGATGCGATGGCACCAAGAGTTGCTCTACTAGAAACTGAAATCTTGTTTTGTTACCTGGCATATCAATCAATGATGCTATGGTAGCCATCATGTCTGCAACTTTGTTTTATGCTCGTGGGACTTGCTCAAAGAAGATGTAATGGAACTTGGTACGTAATGTTTCCATCTGTGCTCTGTATGGTATTAGCTTCTCGAATTTGGTCATATAATCATTATTGACTTGACTGATGACCAACTGCGAATCTCCAAAGACCTTAAGGTTCTTGATTCTCTATTGAATTGCTATCTTTAGACTAATGACCAGTGCTTCATATTCTACTATGTTGTTTGTGCATGGGAAGTTGAGTCTGAAAGACTTTGGAATTGTATCATGATCTGGAGTGATAAGCACTATCCCTGCCCCCGCACCATGGTTTGTGCATGACCCATCAAAATAGAGTTGCCATACCTCGATCGCTGGTTGTAGTGTCATAATAGATTCATCAGGAAAGTCAGAAATAATAGGCTGATGGTCCTGAATGGGTGCCTCTTCTAGTTGATCCGCGATCACTTGCCCTTTGATGACCTTTCTATCTACGAACTCAATGTCAAACTCACTTAAGATCATTACCCACTTCGCAAGTCGTCTGGTGAGTGTTGCTTTGCTTAGGAGGTACTTTAAAGGATCAATATGTGCGATCAACTTTGTTTGGTGACTCAACATATAATGTCTCAGCTTCTGGGAAGTGAAGACAACTACAAGGCATGACTTTTCAATTGGAGTATAGTTGAGCTCATATCCTACCAATGTTCTGCTTATATAGTAGATGGCCCTTTCTTTACCTACATCATCATGTTGTGCCAAGAGTACACCTAATGTTGATTCTGTTGCTGAGATATATAGAAGCAATGGTCTACCTTGGACTGGTGGCACCAATATAGGAGACTTGAGGAGGTAGTCCTTCAACATTTAGAATGCTCGGTCCATATGAATTTGACATCTTTATGCAGTAGATGTTGGAATGGGTGGCACTTGTCTGCTAGCTGAGCTATGAAGCACCTAATTGATTGGAGCCTTCCTTGTAACCCTGTTAGTTGCCTCAGGTTCGATGGTGGAGGCATGTCCAATATTGCTTTGACTTTCTCTGGGTCTACTTCAATGCCTCAATGTGACACTATGAACCCCAGTATCTATCCTACTGTGACACTGAATGCACATTTCTTTGAGTTTAGACGGACCTTGAATTCCTGCATTTTGTCAAAGATTGGTCCCAATACTTGTAGATGATCCTTGCGAAGCATTGACTTGGCTAGTATGTCGTCCACATAGTCTTCCATTGTTCTGTGGATGAGATCATGAAATATAGTTTTCATAGGCCTTTGATATGTCATGCCAGCATTTGTGAGACCAAAAAGCATGACGTTCCAATAGTAAGTACCCCAAGGACATGTGAAAGCTATTTTATGTTGGTCTGTGGCACGATCCTTTTCTGATTATACCCTGAAAATCCATCCATGAGTGATAGCATTTGACATCCAGCGGTTAGATCTACTATCATATCAATGTTGGGTAAAGGAAAGTCATCCTTGGGACAAGCTATGTTGAGATCTCTGAAGTCTGTGCAAATCCGTACCTAACCACTGTGCTTTGTAACTGACACCAAGTTAGATATCCAGTCTGTGTATGGTATTGGTCTTATGAACTTGGCATCTAGGAGCTTTTTCAACTCTGCCTTTACTAGCAATGCAACATGGGGATGCATCTTTCTAAGCTTCTGCTTGACAGGTTTGGCGTTGGGTAGCAATGGGAGATGGTGTGGTACTAGCTCTGGATCTAACCCTGGCATATCTGAGTAGGACCATGCGAAATTGATCATCCTTGTTTTTAAAGAAGCTGATAAACTGTTCTCTCTCCTCAGGGGTGAGTGATTTTTCCAAGTATATTTTCTTTGGGTTCTTGTCATCTCCCAAATTGACTTCCTTTGTTTCTTCTACTAGTAATGCCAATTTTTCCTCTGTCAAGGGAAGGAGTTCCTTCTTTCCATCTTCTAGCACCTTAGTGAGGTTTTCTCTAGAAGATACATATTGTTTTATCTTTTTATCATTTTTTTGTTCTTTTTTCTCTTGTGGACTAGAAAGAGGACCTGCCTCCCTAAAATATGCCACTTTGTCAAGGTCAATGGAGAAGCCTGCCTTGTGGTCTCCTGATGGCATGCCTTCCCTAAGTCCCATGAAATCAGCAATAGCCTCATCATTCTCAAAGACATCCAAATCAGGCAGTCCTTGTTGATCCCACTCTATTAGCTCTGGGTGTACAAGACAGATACTTGCATGGTTTTTTGACTCTAGTTGGTTGAAAGGGACTATAGATATGGTTCCTACAAAACTGGATTGTGATGTGGATGCACCACTTGAGGAATGATAAATGACATGCTTATCTATGCAGGGTTGTTTGGCAATGGATAGTTGGTCAAATAAGTCTTATAGGTTTATGATAGTGTCTGACCGAGGGGAATAATCTGGGATCGACAGTTAATAGTCATGAAGGGACCTCCACTCATACTCATGGGAGTCAGTCTCGATAGAATGCTTGTCAGATGTCTCACTTCCTTCATTATCATTGATTTCTATGTGGAGGTCTATTCGGGTTTGTGTGGTTCCCTCTTCGGCGGGCAACAACTGTGCTAGTATGTTTCTTATCAAGACATGTTTTGTGTTGTGCCCCCCGGTGCATCTCTGTTATTTGTTCCTAATCAACTTGGATGTCTTGGATTATAAGACCGGTTCTTAGTTTCCCATAGCCCAACCCTCTCTTGTTTCTTTGGGTTGGCGGGAGAGACAATTCCATTATGCCTTGTTGTCTTGCCCCCAGCCTGGTTGTACCATCATACCTGAATCTTTGTAACATTGTATAACCATTACCATAGCTGGTTAGGGGTAGGGTTTATCGAATTGTCTCTTGTGGGTCTTGGTATAACCATGTACTAATATCCTGTTCAAATGGCTTTTCTTCTGCTATGTCTCCCCATCTGACAAAGGTTGTGGGCAGACATCTGAATAGAATAGGCTACGGAGTTTCTGTTATAATAACAGGTTGTGGCATGCCATAAGTTCTCAGGCTTTGAGGCATGTGTGTGATGGTGAAAGCCTCTTCATATTTGTACTCACTACAGCCTTTGTCGGTGATGGATATTTTTCCCACTTTCCTTGTGACATCCTTAGGATTTGAATCTGAAGAGGAGGGGATACTTGTGTCTTGGTTAATGGCTTTTTTTTGCTGTTCGTGTGACATCCTTAGGATTTTAATCTGAAGAGGATGGGATGCTGGCATCTTGGTTTGAGGGTACCTGGTTATCAGTGCTAATTTGGACCACATTACAGTATTGGAAAGGATTGGGATCTCCTTCTATGATGATTTCCTCTTCCTAGTGTGAGAACTTGATGCATTGATGGTACATTGAAGGTACGGCTCGCATTTCATGTATCCAGGGTCTCCCTAGTAGCATGTTGTATCCCAACTCAAGATCTAGGATTTAGAAGGGAGTGTTTTTTACCACTGGACCTATACAAATAGGTAGAATGATAATACCTTTAGAGGACCTTTCCTCTTCATCATAAGCTCTGATATTTATCCTCCTTGTGACATCAATGATTGATTCTGAATAGCCCAGTTGCTTGATTAATTTTAGAGTATAGATGTTTAACCCAGCTCCACCATCAACAAGGTCCCTACAGATAGCGCTTTTGTGGACCTGGACCAGTAAGTGCAAAGGATCATTATGCAGGGGTTTATGCGGTGGAACATCATGGTCTGTGAATGTGGCATGTTTGTTAGCAGCTATATGGTTAACCATCATTTGGAATCTCTTGGGTGTTATGTCCCTTGGGACAACTGTATTATGAAGGGCTTGGTCAAGTGCCAGTTTAAGCTATGGAGATATGCGCAATAGGTCAAACATGGAGATCTGGGCAGGTGTACACTTTAGTTGATCCACTATGCTTGGCTATGGATATGAGTTTGCTTTAGGATTGGTAGATACAGTAGATGAGGATGGTACTCCTTGCAAGATGACTCTGGCATGACGCGTTGTTACAACATATTTTTTACCTTGGTCTTTGATAGTGATTGTAGCCACATGGCTATTTGAAGGATTGAGGCAATTGATAACATTATCACTGTTGGCATACGTATAGTTGACTTTTTTTATCTGTCCACCAGACTCGGAGGCTTTACCCTTGTTGTGATCATGAAAGGTATCGTTGAAGATAGTGTGATTAGTTATGCCTTTGGCTTAGGTATTTGTCACATCGATGACCCCTGTGTCAATCAGATCTTGGATAGCATGTTTCAACCGGAAATAGTTAGGCATTTTGTGCCCTTTCACCCGATGAAACTCGCAGAAGTCTTTTTCATTATACCACCTTGGTTTGTTTGCATCTTGTTCAAATTCCCTGATTTTTAGGAGAGTGATAGTGTTTTATTGTATCAACTTGCGTAAAGTTGATTCTATCGGCTCTCCTAATGGTGTGAAATCTCATTGCTAGAATTGAAACCATGGTCTGCGTTGAGTTTGTTGTTGACTGTTTGACACAGCGAGCACTTGGGCCGGGGGAGGTTGGTTTTGGGTGCATGCTTGCTGAGTGGGCCCTGTGGGTTTTTGGTTGGCCATAGGTGCACCTTGCAATGACACCTTGGGTTGTGCGTAGTTGTCTGTCTTCACATCAATGACACCATCGCTAGTGACATTTTTGTTTTTGTTCCACCACTTAGCTTTGTTCATTACATTTTTGTTTATATTCATTTGTGTTGGATCTACAAGGATTCCTTGTTTGACTAAGTTTTTCTCACAACGAACTCCTTGTTCAATGAGTTGTGTGAAGTTCGGAGCTAACCGTAATTCTGTTGTGAATGACATGTCTAGAATTAGATTTTCAACAAACATGACTATTAGGTCTTGTTCGGGCACATCATATATTATGCGGTTTTTCGTATTCCTCCACCTCTGTAGGAACTTCACAAAAGACTCTCCATCCTTCTGTTTGATATCACAAAGGTCCATGATGCTGACCTTACACTCAATGTTATGATGGAAGTGAGCTATGAACTTTTTAGCCAGTTCACCCCAAGACTGAATGCCTTGAGGTAAATGTGAGAACCATTCCATTACTGGTCAGGCCAAGCTTTGTGGGAACAGTCGCATTAAATATGTCTCATCATGGGCGACTTTGACACAACTAGCAAAAAACTCTCGGATATGTTCAATAGGGTTGGTATTACCCCTATATTTGTCAAATTTTGGTACCGAGAAGTGATTTGGGAATGGAGACATGTGGAGAGAATGGTCAAAGGGGTACAAGTATAAATCCTTTGCGGTGTAGGATTTAGTTTGACCTTGATTTTGCATATCCATCATTTGGGTTTGAAGGGTTTGCATTTGTTACATTAACATGTACGTTTGATATTGAGGTTGATGTGTTAGGACGTTCCTCTGTGCTGTAGTGGGTATGAGGCTGTGCCTCTGTGTCCCTTGAGTAGGAACATAGGATTTCATCCTGGGGACTTGATATTGATTTCCCACTGAGTGATTTTGAAATGGGGGCACATGAGGAGCCCATGGTGGGTTTTGATGTGCTTGTTGTTGTGATTGAAACTGGGGTTGATACTGCTGGGGTTGATATTGCTACTGCTAAGGTTGGGGTTGAAGCTGGGGTTGTTGTTGTTGAGGTTGGAATTGAGGCAACTAAATTTGGGGTTGTTGTTGTGGGGGTTGGTTTTGAGGCAACTGAAACTGGGGTTATTGTTGCTGGGGTTGGATTTGAGGCAACTGAAGCTGGGGTTGCTGTTGCGGAGGTTTTTTTTTAGGCAACTGAAGTTGGGGTTGTTGTTGTAGAGGTTGGATTGATGTTAGAATGGGCAAAGGTATAGCCTTGGGTGGACACTGACTGTAATTCATACCTATAGAGATGGATCCTTGTGGGAATGAGGTGTTGATACCAAGACTAGTATGAGTTGACTGTAACAATGACATAGTTTCAGAACAATTGGTGTTTGGTGTGATGGAAGGCATAGATTGAGAGCTTGATTGCCCTGGCCATGTGACCAAAGGTGGGAGCATACTAGTAACCATAGGTGCACTCAGTTGTGAGCCTATCATGCTTTGAGTGGAAGATGTGCTGGCATGGTTCATGCCATTGGTTTGACTGGGTATTGTCTGTGTCAATGTGGGTAAAACCAATGGTGGGAATATTTGAGAGACAACAGGCAGTATCTGAGGAGGCTGAGTAGTGTTTTGACCTGCGAGAGGGTTTTCAGACCATATGGTTGTAAATTCAACAGGGATTTTGACTCCCTTCTTTATCAGCATGGCTAAGAAGTGGTAGGGATTCCTCTCTACAACAACGTCAATTACTTGTGTGGAATATGCATCTTGCTCTATATCCTCTAGTTCCTCTTTTCTAACATTTTGGAAAAGAGCTACCCTATGACTCATCAGGTTGCATTCTAGACTTTGACCTTGTGTAAGGCCCTCCATGAGGTGTTTGAGACATAGTGTGGTCCAGATTTTGTAACTAAAACAAGTGATATAAAGCAAACAAAGAAGAATATCCTATCTAAGAAAGTTCGAGTTATGTTTTTGGACAAGGGTAATTCTAAGGACAGATTTTGATATATCTTGATCTCAAAGTGGTGATGATGTACAAAGATAATATTTGTCGACCTTTGCCTTGGACAAAGTCACTTTGATAAAGATGATGATGTTTGATATGATGAGATCAAGGTATTTTGAGTCTGAGCTTTCGAACTAACAATGTTTTTTGACAATAATCATGCTTTTCAGAGAAGGGATGATCTTTAATGTTTAGAGATTCACACAATGTTCTTTGCATTTTCCTGGGATAGACACTAGTTTTGGACACCAAATGAAGAGTTCTTTCAAGGTTTTTAGGTCAAAACAAAAATAATGTATCTCTAGTCAATTGCGGTACAACTCCACCGATTGCGGTAAAGTAAATGGTCGATTGCGGTAGTTTATCACCGATTGTGGTAATAAACAAGATGATTGCGACAATAAACAAGTTAACTATAGCACACTTCTGTCAATTGCGGCATAATGCAGGCAATTGCAGTAAAAGATGAACATTCTCAAAAAAAGACTAAAAGATGGGTATCACTGCTTGATAATTTTGATATTTTGGAACAATGCTTCTGATTTGCAAGACAGTTGACGTTGACAACCCTAGACTTTAACATGTTTGACTCATTTTGACAGTTTGGATGTTTGTTTTGCATTTTCAGAAACTGATTAAAGAAACAAGCATGACAAACACTATGTTTTGAAGAATGAAGACTGATAATGTGTATGTTCTACAACTTTTTCAAGTTGCAAGGTTATCACGAGGTCTCAACAATGAATAGTCAGATTAATCTAGGCCAATGGCTTCAAAATACAATGTTATAGGCCCAATGCTTGAATGTCTGTTAGCTCACACAATAATTGTCACACTACTAGGACACGAAGGTCCATGACATAGGTGCCTGTGTTTTTGCCATTTCTAGGTATTGTTGCCATCGAGTGAAGATCTCTTTCAATACACAAATACCGTGGGACACATAAGTTGGGAATCTTAGGGGG
>MU213777.1:1913-14953 GCA_018584345.1 Thuja plicata
GTCACTTTCAAATCTGTGCAGGTCAGGGTCGACATTATTGGGTCAGGGTTGACATTTGTGGGTCAAGGTCGACCTTTTTCATAAGACGACATCAGAACAAAAAATGATTTCTGGGTTTTGTTCGTCTGTACGTTTCAGTTCAGTATCAACTGTCGTCATATATCATTCCTATACATATAAATTACAAAATTTAAGGTATCTCCTTTATTATTCTCCTTTCCAAATAGTTGATTCATTTGTGCATTAACCCTTCTCTTTGGTTGATCAACTTGGATCTCCCATTTGTGCATGTGAAGATAAAAAGGAACATCTTATCTTCTCCTTAATCACAATTACAATACATAATCAATTCAATTCAATCAAGTTTAAAAGAATCCAATACAATCTAGGTAATTCAAAGAACAATCTACACATCAACACCTTACATTTCAAGATTATCAATTCACAAACAATCTATAAATCAAATCAATCATTTTTATATCTTATCCATTTTATCTATTACATTTTAGTAACATCATCTATTTCATACGTTACAATAATACTCATATGATCATTTATATTTATGTTGTTTTTTTTTTGTTTTTGTTTTTTTTTTTGTTCTTTTTTTTTTTACTTCAAGGAGGTATCCCCGCGAACTAGCCCAGTTAACAAAATATGTTAACAACATGCATGTTAGCCTATTGTGTTAACATGTGTTAGTAATTTGAAAACAAACACAATAGACTAACATACATGATAGAAACATATTTTGTTAACTAAGATGCAAATATTGTGCTAGACACAGCCGAGAAGGTGCCTATGCAGTTTCGTCATTTGAAAAATCTGCTTCTCCTGCGACGCATTAATTGTACCAGTGACGTAACTGATTCTGTTATCATCATATGTGGTGGCTCATCATGAGCTTGCTTGGACATTAAGTCTTCTCTTTCTGTATTTATATTCTTCAAATCTTCTATAAGTATTCTTTCTCACACATCAACAATGCTGCCAGCTGGAATGCGGCCATAGTGGATTTTCGCACCGAGGGACTTTTACTGATTAGTTGGATGATCATATCATAGTATTTATTTATTTTTTTGGGAAAAAAATGCCATCAAATTTTTTGGAGGATTGTGAGATAGAAGGTAAATATTTTTTGGACCGACCATCAAACAACTTGTTAATGATAATAATAAACAAATATGAATTCTTTAATGTTTATATCTCTATCCAGGAACAATTAATGATGACAACCTTTAATGTTCCATAAAATTTCATCTAAATATCCTCATAAATTTATTTAACCCTTGAAGGCAACGGATGGGGCTTTGTTAGGTTTAATAGTGACTTATTTCACAAGTTCAAAATTTTCAAGTGATTTATATGATAAGTTATTTATTTTTTATTATAAGGCAATTATTATTGTCATTATGTGTAGTAATTAATTTGTCAAATTAATTGTTTCAATCTAATAACTTACATAATAGTTTAGATTAAAATTAGACTTGAAATAATGAATTTAAATTAACTAAAATTTTATTCTTATATTTAAATTAACTAAAATTTTATTCTTATATTAATAAATTTTAGATTTGGGAGGCATAAGAGAGACTAGGACTCTTTCCCTTATCTCATTCTCATTCTTCAATGCATAAGTCCATCTGGCAAATAATCTTTCATATAGCTCTTTTGGCATTTTGTTATGAAATTATATTTGTATATATTTAAATATACTCATCATTGTGATAATTGCCTCCTCAATCTTGTTCTGGTCCACACGTTCCAGACTTAGCCATTTTCTTATCTTGGACTCAGTAATTGATCCTGACTTAATCATTGATGCACATATTTCAGCGATGGTTTTAGGAATCTTATTCTTTTCCTTTTGGATAGATTCATCATGTTTGGTGTCCTCAATGTCTTCCCTTGTTCTTAGGAACTTTCTCCTTTTTGTTGGTCCCCTTTTCTGTGTTTGAGGTTTTCTCTTATAGGTCCTTACTTGACCTTTCTTTATCGGTGGAGGACTTGCATTCTTTGTTGTCTGACTCCTTGTCCTAGATGCAGCAGTGGTCCTAGGTTTCTTTGCTAGTGGAGGAGGTGGTATATCTGACTCTGTAGACTCTGAGTCATTCTCCTTCTCAGCTTCACCGAAAAGTGACTGTCCCTCAGTTTCTTCTTTCTGTTCAGTTTCCTCTTCATTCACTGATAGCTTCTTCTTCAAGTTCTTGACCATTTTGTCTTTCTTCCTATCAATATTCTTCACAACCAAGCCAATTTTAATTCTTTCTTTGGCTTCCTCATACATTCCAAACTTGGGTTGTGATTTATCTAATGGCTCATTTATCAATGCCTCAGTAGCATTTTATTCTTTATCTATGTTCACCTCATAATCAACTGGAGATAGCCATGTTGTTCTCGGTACAACTGGCTTGATGTATGTGTAATTAATGTCTACCATAAAACATATGTATGTCTTGAAATTTTCAATTAACTACTTTGGAGTCCTTACTCTTTTTTGCATTCTATTTTTGAATCCAACAAAGTATTCATCCATGACTGACTCAAAATTGTCTCCTAGTGATTTTATGAACTCACTAATTTGTATGGTCATTGGTCTTGTAGTGTCCCATTGCACATAACCTATAGATGGGAAAGATTCTTGGAAATAGAAGAATATGAACATGATGAGAGATCCAAACTTACATGAATTAGATTTTGCATTTCTTATTGTCTTCATGTTCTCTTCTAATTGTCTAAGTAGCAGTTCTGACAGATCCAACTACTGTCCCTTCTTGACAATCTTGTATGTTGTGTCCACTACTCCGGATGCAATGGTGGTCATCCTGCTAGCCTGAAATAACTTGTATCCTAAGACACATGCTCCAAATTTTAGTTCATCATCGTTGACGGTGGATACTTTTAGTCCTCTTCCATCCACGCATCTCCTGTATTCTTCTCAATTTCAAGTTTAGGTGGGTGTTTTACTGCCTTTACCTTATCTCTTATGGGATAACCGGTAATAGTGTGTATTACATCTCTGGTTATCAGTTTAGGCTCATCCAGCCATAATTTTTGGTCATGTATCCTGCTAAGTACTAACTGAATCCATTTGGTATTGAACTCCTTCGGGAAGCATAGGGCATTTGTGAGCCCTTTTACCTCAATGTGCTTGTGCTCTTCCTTGATAGTGCCATCATTGTTACAAACCTTCTTGAAAGCTTGTTCAACTTCCAGGTCTCCAATCTTTTCTTTCTTGTAGTGTATATATGCTCGCACGTCTTCGACGAGCAAAACCCTAGCTAGTATTCTGAAGAATGTGCCATCATTGTCAGGTTGTGAAGCAACCTTGGGACATATCTTGTACCGTGGTTCTTCACAGGTTGAATGCTTTATGAGATTGACTTTATTCTTCTTAACATTCTTGATCTTAGTGGTTCTTGATGTAGTTTCCATAGTTTTTGAAATCAGTGGTTTTTCCAATAAATGCAAATAGAGTTCTCGGTTATCTATGTACTTACTTCAACCTCTGTAGCTTTTAGGAATCTGCTTGGAGTGTTGTGAATCAAGTTGGAGTCGCTTTGCAATGTTGTCACTTCGTGCTCTAGATTTCCTCTATCTCTTCGCTCTGGTCTCTTTGTGAGAAATGAAACCCTTTCGTCGTCTATTCATAGACTTTGCCCTAAGTCAAGTCATTAATTCTCAACCACTCCTTAGTGTGTGAAGACAGAGTCGTCAGGTGATACACTAACTTCTCTTTTGGTGAAAACGTGATGCTTCGGGGTAGTTGTTAACTTTGTTACGTTCACCAACAGATTTTGATGTATGGCGAAGACAACTTTGTCAACTCACATGATTACCGACGGATCTCGGTTTACACTAGAAACTTTAGCTTTTATATGTTAATCGATGATTCTCGGTAAGTGTAGACAACTTAGCTTTGTATGTACACTAGTGCATTTTGGTATGTATTGACCGATGAGATTTAATTCACAAAATTATAACAACTAATACCATAGTGCATCTTTAATCGTGTTGATTTGGTATTTTAACTATGTATAATGGAACTGATGCAAAATATAACTTGGTATAATGCAGTTCCATACTTAGTTGTTTTTCTTAGGTGGGGGTGGTGATGTCACTAGATCCATTGGATAAGGTGTCACCAATTGCATTGCTCAGTCCAGCTTCATCCGTGTTTGTAGCTTTCCTCTCATTTTGTTTCTCATCTTCCCGATGTCTTCAATGGTGTTTCCATTGGCAAAGGTGCTGGACTGAGTCATTTGGTCTCTGCAGTCTTTCCTGAGATGACTAACTTTATGACAGTGTAGACATGCCATTCTAGGGTTAGTCTAGCCTCTAGAATTTATCGTCCATTGTTTCATACATTTTGTAGCTATGAGACCAAATCTTTCACATGTTGTACAGTTTTCCCATGTATTGTAATCCCAAACATACTGGTTACTGACTCTTTTCGATTTATAGGCAATTTCTTGACCTTTAGGCTTCCATGCTTGCTTTTTCTTCTTCCAACATTCAAATGATGTGTGCCCATGCATTTTGCAAGTAGGACAATATTTTTCCATGTAGGATTCCTTATTTGGTTATTTCACCTCAGATTTACATTCATATGCTTTATGTCCTTTCTTGTTACATTTATAACAAGTTCTTATGAATGAAAGTGTGGATTTAGAAATACTTTTCATTTTGCTCCTGCAAACATTTGATGTGTGGCCTTGCCTTCCAGAGTGATTGCATGTCAGCTTTCTTGGTCTTGGATTTGCATAGACATTCTTTGGATCAGCTTGGTTGGGTGATTCTCCATTCTCAGTATAGCCTAGTTTAGTGTTGTTGTTGGCTCTCCTTTGTCCATCAAGAAAATCATTCATCCTTTTATTTCTTTCTTTAGCACTCTTGATTATTTCATTATGTTGTTGTTGAATTCTTACTTCTTGCTTCAACTTTTCATTTTCTTCTCTTAGCTCACTGATAGCTTCTATTCTTTCAACGAGTTCTGCATTCATTCTGTTTCCCTCTTGACTCATAAGAATAATTTTATTTGTGATCTCATGATGATATTCTGTAAGTCTTTGTATTTCTGACTCTTTCTCTTGTAGCTTTTAAGTAATCTTCCTCTTATCAACAATAGCTAGTGTTCTCTCTTGCTCAGCTTGTCTAGCATTGTTCATGACATCAATCATTCTTACCATTTGTGTCTCTTGACCGATTTGCAGAGATTTTACTTGTATAGTCAAATGTTGATTGATTTCATTCAGACTTGTGATACTTTCTTCTAATGTGTCTGATGCTTTTCTAGTTTTAGATCCTGAAGACTCAAATAGATCTGGTATCTCTTCTTCATGGTAGTTTGTTTCATTACAACGAGATGTCATAATCTTTCTTTCATCTAGCAGCTGTCTCATCTTGATTCTAGCTTCTTTATACTGCTCATAGAAGATCCAAATTTCTAACTTCTGATTCTCAATACTTTCGTCAAGCATGTACTTCTCCATTGTATGATCTTTTCTCTTAAGTCTTTAAAATTTCCAAATAAGAGATCTAGCTTTGATACCAATTGTTGGAAATAATGGGAAGTGTATACTGAGAGGGGAGGGGTGAATCAGTACCTCTAAAACTTTCAGTTAATTAACCTTTATCCTTATGTAATCAAATCTTTGCTTTACCAATCATATATGTTGTTGCTTTCTTTTTGTGCATGTGATATCAATTCATAATCTTAATTGTATGTAGGCATTCATAGAAACATTCATGAAAGTAATTGAAACATAACACAAGATATGGTAACGCACAAAACCCCTTTTAGAAGGTAAAACTTGCGGTAGGGATCGCACCCACAAAAACTTCACTATTTGCAGATTGGAAGGGGCCGGTTAAGGCTTACAATTTGATCACTTCTGATGATCTACCCTGTTAGGAGTATTATGTGGAGACTAGTTAAGGTCTACTCTATTAAGAGCTTTAGCAACATTGTTTAGTGTGCACTTGGTTAAGAGATTTACAATAGCATTGTTAAATCCACCTTTCTTGAAAGGATTTCTTCTATTTGCTACACTTGTTAGAATGCCAACAAAAATACTCATTGACCTGAGTGTGTGAAATATTCAATTACTGATTACAAATCCTTTCAAGATTACACGTACAAATGTATCACCTAATGTGATTTATTAATAGTTATGTTGCTCGGTAGCCTTGGTTCTTGGTTATTGATAACCAAATTCATTTTTTGTTGTTCTGCTTCTTGAAACTCTCAGTCTGATTCATAGATGTGCATGTTGGATACAATCATCCTCTCATCCATCTCAAATGAATCATTACAACATCTATTTTTAACATAGATTTACCTAATTTAGTTTCACATGTTACAAAACTAACTCTATGATCAAAGGTTTACAACTTGACCTTGATCTCCTAGTTTGCATCTTTTTAATCAGTTAGATAGATTAAAAAAACTACAATAATGTTTCTTGTTCCTCAAGAAATGGATTTAAAACAAAACAAAACTCTAAATATAGAATATAGTTGTTTTATCTGACGTGGAAGTCAGATCCACTTTTCTCTGGATATAACTGACTTTTGGTGTCAGATGCTCAGTTTTCTCTGCAATTAGTTTGACTATCTTTCAGTGTTCCTTTGTTGAATTTTCTGTCGGGTTCCCTTTCTTTCAGGTTCCTCTATTTTTTCTCTTTCAATTTATAGTGTAAACTTCTTGTTGGGTTCCTTTGTATTATCTCCGGGTTGCACTTTCGGTTTACATTGCAAAACTTGTGTTGTCGGGTTTCCCTTTACTTAGCACTTTTGGTCTGAACTGAAACCTGAATTTTTGTGAAATGTAACTGACAATTCATTACAACTATTTTCTCTTTGCATAATAATGGAAAAACTTATGTCATCATATTGTTGCTGTCATTGACAAGTTAATTTTGCAAATATCACATCTGATAACAAATCTGTCCAGTCTTTCTGCAATAAGACAAAATCCCTTCCTTCTATTATTCCATGTGTACACTCCATTTGATGTTGGAATATCTAAAAATGAGTTTCTCATAAACCAATTTCTAAAATATGTCATTCATTGTGATTCTATTTCAATACCTCCGGATTTTTCATTAATGTTTAATATTGCATTAAAATCACCCCCCAGTATATAATCTAAGTGTGAGTCCATATCCATATAATTACTTATCTCTGTCCAAACTGCCTTTTTCCCTCCTGTTGGAGTTGGATCATACACATTTATAATGTTGAATTGAATATTATTTCTAAAGTTTTTGATTATGTCCGCCATCCATTTAATACTGGTTGTTAGAAATTTAAATTCTACCTTTCTGGGATCCCATATAATACCTAATCCTCTCGATGCACCCATGGATTCTATAAATTGCATTTCCACTAGCCCAATTTCTTTTTAATCTTTTCCCCTTCTTCCTTATTAAGTTTTGTTTCCTGTATTAAATTAAATTCTTATTCAAAAAGAGTTAGGTTGCACTTGAGTGTGCACTTCTTGTTAGGGGCATTTATGCCCCTAACATTCCATGATGTAATCTTCATATTCCTATGGGAAGGAACTTCCCCTTCCCAACATTCAGGATATCACTGATTTTAATTTGATTCTCCACCAAACCAGTGGCATATCTAAGTTCCACAATACTCTTTTTCCCTCTTTTATTGTTGATCTTTCCACATTTAGGTTTGTCTATACGTTTCAAGTAGGTGGATATTCCTAGTTTGTCTTGATAGTTCTATGCATTAATTATGCTTGTTGCAATTTCTACATCCTCTTTTTCTTCTTCCTCGTTTATTATTTCTTCCATTATGATTTCACTTAAGTGTTGATTATTAATTCCTTCTTCCAAAATAATATTAATTTCTTCATTGTTTTGTGCCCTTATTCTTTGGATATGTTGGATCTTGAACCCCAAATTATTCCCAATTTTGAATATGTTCTATAAATTTCTGATTCATTGTTTTGTGCCCAATTTCTTCCCAATTTTGAATATGTTCTATTAATTTATGTTTTGAATCTTTAGAGTTGCTAAACACTCCATCATTTAGAATTGTGTTTACTTCTATAGGAATATTCACAATTTTGTGTCCCCTTGACAAATCTATAACCTGCAGAGAGGTGTCTATAGAGTCTTTGAATAGCTTTTTACCATTGATTGGTGTCTTCCAAAATTTGTGACATTCTTGCTTTCTAAAATCTGGAGAGCTTGTGTTAAAGTTTGTGTTCATCTGCTCTGTTGTAATTGTTCTAGACTCTTTGATATAGAGAGAGGTTTCTACTATAGGGATCTTGGTCTCCACTGAAGTCGGGCTTGTCAACCAATCAAACTTCTTTTCTTGGTCTTTGTATTTCTCCTTATTTTTAGTTCCTTCTAATTGAGAATTTAGGATTTCTTTCAAATTCATAGAATTCTGGTTATGTTCTGTAGTCTTGTTTAAGCCTTTTAGATTGTTCAAAGAGGATATCCTGACAAAATCTGAGAACGGTGGGGTCCTACACTCTACTTGATTTTGCAGCAAGTATTTTTTCTGAAAACTGTTTATTCTTAATAGAGTAAAGGACTAGATCCAGAGTTATTGCCTTGTCCATATTTGGGGCTGGGTGATCAATCTTCATTTTATCCCATGGATGTTGCTAGTTACTACTCATCCTTCTTTGATTATCTATTCCTCCATTGTTCCTAGTTGTATGTGCATCCTCATTTTCTTTTTGTGCTTCCATAGACTCTTGATCCATTTCTTGCAAAGGAGCAACTTTAGCATTTTCCTTTTCAAAATTTCCTTCCATATAATCCTTGTGAGCATCATCCCAAATAGAGAGCTGGTCTCCTATTTCATTATGAATCGAAAGAAAATCATGTATTAGTTGCCCATGAATTCCCAAATTTTATTTAATATCTTTGAGAAAGAGGTTTTGGGAAACACATTGTTCACATTGTTGAATGATTCTTGATTCTTCCATGGCTTTATCATTTAAATGCATATGTTCATGTTCCATATTATCCTCAGAGGATTCAAATTGTCTATTTTCTTCTATCTCTCCATATCCTCTATATTGCAATGAATGTTTTTCAGCTAAGCTTTTGCTTTCAGAGTATAAATTTTCTTCTTCTTCTACTATTTCCACATCTTCTCTATCAACATCTCTAAAGCAGATAATTCTTGTATTTCGAAGAGGAGAAGTCTTAAAATGTTCTGATTTTTCTATGGTATTTTGTTTAGCTATTAACTTCTTATCATTTTCTATTCTCATCAGATTTGGAAACATTAGTTCTAAGTTTGAATTTTTTTGAGATGATGTATATATTGTTTTTATTGTGTCCTGGTTCAGAACTTTGTTAATTACTGAGATATTCCTAATACGACCTTCATATTTTGAATATTGCATATTATAAAAGGATCTGTTGGTTATGATTTTTATGTTTTCTTTGGATTTAAATTATGTTTTCAATTTAACTAACAGCCTAACTTCTTTTTTATTATTATGATCTAAATCTATTCCTAAATATTCACCTAGAAAAAAACCAATTTTTTCCAGAATATGTGAGTGACGAATTTCAAAAGGGAAGTCTTTGAAAGTAAGCCAAGTGGGAAGGGTTAAAGAACTAGCTATATTTTCATTAAAATTTGGTCTCCAAGGATTAAAATTGACTATATAACCCTTGTAAACAAAAAAATTTGAGACGCTAGAAGTTCCTTTTTTTGCTAAATCATTACTTCAATGTAAATAAATTAGATGCGAAGAAAGGGATAGAATACTTACTTGATCCCACCTAAAAGATTTCATCCATTCTCCAAATTGGGGATTTCTGCATCTGGGTCCATTCCAGTAAGAAAAAATACCACATGATTGGCACTCCTACCTTCTCTTTTCGCTTTTCGTTGATCTCATCATTGATAATATAGATTTTTCTGTAATCCATATGTTGGGGATCAGATTTATCTACGAACTTAAAATTTACTCTGTTTTCAGGTAGCGAAGCATCTGTCCGTGGATCCAGTTGGCAATTTGATGCTTTGCTATAATGGACCTTTTTGTTTGTGAAATTGCTCGAAATAATGCCATCATTCATTTTGAAAGCTCTGTTATAACCGAATTTCCCCATTCTGAGAATCCTCTATTGGATTGGCAAATTACCAGTTCTTTTATCAGACTTTTGATGAGGGGGAATATAAGGTACACTTTTTAAAGTTGAGGGGGAAGACCCAGCCTTCGATAGATATGAATTGTTTTTGATTATGGTAAAAGCAGGTTTTGAAGGGAACCCCGAAACCCTTTAACAAAGAAAAGAGAGGAAAGGCTAAAAAAGCCCCACAAGCAACAGACTGACCCAAAGATGGGAACAATCAACAGAGGGTCAAAACCCAGATTTAGCAACAATTACATTCAAGACAAAAAGAACAAAAGACCAGCTGGAAAGAAAACAGAGAAGAAACCCGCCAACACCAAAGTCAGAGCAAAGATTTTAGAAGGCATTCAGAGTCCATCAGCTGACTCTTCATAGTCATCACATTCTCTCTTAGCATCTGGAGGTCCGGATCATCATTCATCTGCACCTTAGATCTAGTGCGAGTTCCAGGTCCCGAGTGCTGGGAGGAAACAAGGTGATCAGCATTGCCTTTATTGTTTTCCAGCCAATTGCTCAGGGAAATCAGATTCTCAAGCGTGGCCTTCATTCCAGTGTTTACCAGCGTAAGCAAGTGTTTCAGCATTTCTTCATTCCCATTAATATTCTTCTGAATGGGAATCATTGCTGCTTCAACAACATTTCTAATTTTTTCCTCAACATCATCATTAACAGAAGCATTGGGATTTAGGGAGATATCATTCCTGATTATATTAATGGTTTCCTCAATCATGGAGCTCTTGTTCTCCAATTTAATGCATCTGTTTTTGAGTTCCACCAGATCAGATTGAACCCACTTATCCAAATTATAACTGTATATAGATTTATTTTTTGCTAATTCCAGGGGAGACATGAACCCACTTATATAGATAGATACGAATTGTTGATCTGTGCCTTATTATGAAATTTTGAACCCGCGTTTTCATTTTTGAGATTAGCAGAGTCCATAGTCAAATTTTTCCTTGATGCTCCAAACAAATCTGAATAAACAAACGGTTGCAAAGGCTTTCAAGGTTTTGATGGAATAAGGGCACCCTTTCTATAATTATTTTTGTTTACTACTGTAATCCATTCCTTCTGATCAGGGAGGTTAGTGCATACCATCTCTGTATTATAATTTACCTACAGATGATTTCTTGTTTCACATGAAATGGGGGAAAATGTGGAGACCCTTGATCCATCTGTGTTTGCCCAACCAGACTTTGCATACTTGGTTCTCCTAAAAAAAGGAATGTTGTTTTTCAACAGTATTTAATATCTTGTTTACGAAGGAAGAAGAAAGCTGCTTCTGTTTAATTTTGTCTGGCAGAGACGAAATAGGAGAATTACTGAGCAAGCCAAAGCAGTTGGAGAACGGAAGAGCGAAGCCCGAGGGATATTTAGTTTTAGCATAATAATTGATCGCTGATTTTTTTGTAATGTGCAGAGCCATTTCGTAGTTGCCTTCAATTTCCTCTTTCTTCTTAGAGTTATTGCAATGTACAAAAACTATATTATAATTTCATATTTTAATATTTCCTTTTAAATTAATTTAACTCTAAAATTATTTTAAATTCTTAACAAATCTTGATCTTATTTATAAATGCAATTAGCATTAAGAGTTTTTTTTTAAACTCTAATTGAAATCTCAAAAGAAAAATTCAACTGAACTTTTTATTTATGCTCTATTTTTATGTCCGCCGTTTTGGATTTTTTTCCTAATAAAACTCTTAACCCTTACTTGTTCAAACTACTACAATTATTTATAGAAAATGTCTGGTCTTTTTGAAACATTGGGTCAACTTTTATTTAGATAAAATTCTAGTCGAAGGTGTTGAACATGTTATATTTAAGCAACATAAGAATTGATGCTAGTCTTTTGTACAGTCAAAGTCTGGTCATTAAAGCCTGTAATCTATTCTACGAATGTCATTTTTGAGTTGAAATTTAGAGCTGCCACGGAAATGTGTGCCAAGGAATCGGTCAGTGTTGGAGTTGAAATTTAGAGCTACCACAGAAATGTAAGCCAAGGAATCGGTCAGTGTTGGAGTGTAACATCTCTATTGGAGGTTTTAAAGCTAAGACTTCTATTCGTTTAAAACTCATAATTGCACTGGAATCAGAAACGTTCAATGAAATCCATGTCACTACTCCTTTTTATATATTTGTGTATAGTAAAACTCTTAAGATTCAGTCTTGCAATCCATATGAATACCTTTGTTAAGTTAGGGCCCGTTTGTTTCGTGGAATTTGTGCATGCTGGAATTGCCAATTCTAGAATTGAATCCATTCTGGCAATTGGGCTATTCTCAAAATGAATTCTAGAATTAGGCTGTCCTGTTTGGTTCACCTGGAAGATGAATGAGAAGATGCAGATTCTGCGTTTGGTTCCACAAAATTGGAATAGGAATTGGAACTTTGTTTTTGCACACATACACATACACACACACACACGTGTGTGTATATACACACACATGTATATATACACACATACACATATATACACACACATGTGTATATACATACACACATATGTATACACATATGTGTGTATATACACGCACATGTGTGTATACACACACATGTATATATACACACATATATATACACATATGTATATATATGCATACACATGTGTTTATATATACACATACACACACATATATACACACACATGTACACATATATACACATGTGTATATACACACACATGTGTATATACACACACATGTGTATATACACACACATGTGTATATACACATATATATGTGTATATATACACACATACACATATTCATGTGTATATAGACACATACACATATACACACATGTGTGTATATACACACATGTGCATTTATACAAACACATGTGTATATATACACATACACATGTGTGTATATATACACACACATACATATATATATATATATATAT
>MU213784.1:6209-20974 GCA_018584345.1 Thuja plicata
CTCCATCGTCTGGGTATACCACTCAATTACATTGTCTCCAAAAAAATGTGACCATGATGCCTACAATTATGTTTCTCAGAGAATGTTAAACTATTCTCGAAACAAAGAGAAGCTCAAAGAGAAGTTGACAACAACGAACAGAACGAGTGTGGACACCTGAAGATAAATATCAAATAGGGGAAAAGCACCTGCAACAACAGAGGCAATAGCTGTAGATACAGATGAGGATATCATAGAAATCCCTAATTTAGTGTTTCATAGAACAAACGATAGACTGTGAATTAGGGATTGCTGCGATATCGTCATCTAAATCTACATCTATTTTATTTACATTGGAATGCAACCTACCGATATTGATACTGCACCGGCCGAGCATGATGGAGGCATCAATCGATTCTAATGTGAATTGTAGTACTCAAGGTATACATTTTCTATTAAAATTTTGATTAATGAATATTTAATACAAGAAAACATATTCAATTGTTTAAGGTGGATTAGTTGTGATGATGAGATGCGCCATTGTGATGAATACCAATTTTGTTCTTATCAAACCGTCAAAACATTTAAATAGCCTTTTAAACATTTAAATAGCCATTTAAATAGGGGAATAGGCTCTTCATTACATGGAAGTGATGCCCATGGATGAATTCAAGACCCAGACGTTGCTAACATGATGGAGACCTGGGGAAGCAAGGAAAGTTAACAAACCTTTAGCACGTTCACTTGTCAGGGGATTATGCTCTTCTCTCTTTGAGAGAATCAGAAACCCAAAAGATTGTGAATTGGTTGGAGGAGAGTTATCTCGGTGATGAATATGTCTTGCATGTTTGAGTAAGGTGAAGAGGTAGAGAAGTATGCTCTTCTCTCTTTGAGAGACTCAGAAAATCTGACCCTCGAATCTGAGCCAAGTCTTGTGTCACCTTTAGAGGGCTTGCCAAAAGTTGAACTTCCTGGAACGACCCAATTGAGCACACACCTATCGCCGATGATTCCACCTCACAATAATAAAGTATGCTTTGTCGAGTCTAAAGACTCCAAAGCCATGGTAACTTCTTTCTCATGATTCTAACTATCATCTTGAGAAAGCCTTATCTGTTGTACTGAGCGGTGCCGCTCCCAGCCCTGCTTGCGGGGGTGTATGACTTTCAAGTGTTGGTTTAGCTGTGAGGCCCCAGCCCTATATTGGGGACACTGAAGGTTATTGTGAATGGAAGCCCACTAAAAACTTTCTTAGTTAGTTTCCTACCAGGATCATCTCTGAAAGAAGACATAATCCGTGCACAGGGAGGGGGAAGAATCTCTCCCCTAGATTCTCAACATAGGTATGCACCTGGATGCTTGAAGTGGTATATGACACTAGCCCCTACTTTAAGGGTAACCTTTGAACATATATTACTTAGTCCTTGGAAAAACCAAAAATAGGGGTGCCCTCTCGAGGGTGACATTGTTGTGTGAGGTGCGCGCATACACATAAGTCAGCAAAACACAGATTTTGTCTTCTCAACCATTTTTTTATAGGGATAACTAAGTGCTTGTTTCGAGTCTTAAACTATCCAATCATGATTAAACAAAGACTCCCATGATTCTGCCAATTTTCCTTGTCCTTGGTAGAACTATTTGCGACTACTTCTTGCATCACTATTGCTTGATCAAAACTTTGTGCTTGTTAACGATTGCTTGTCACATTCAAACTGAGATTGCTGATCTAAACTATCATAAAATTGTCCTAAATCTGGAAATTCTGTCAGAGAACAGTCCTGACTGTGTCTCAAAATCTGATTTTTGTCTCAAAATTGGAGTTAATATGTCGAAACCTAGAGTTTTCTCGCGTGAGATTCTGGAAACTAAGCATTTCCTTGAGCGAGCTTTCATTTTCTCATGCATAGTTAAATGTTTCCTCATGTGAAATAGCACTTTCACGTGTGAATCTATATCCTGGTGTCCCAAAATAGTGAGCTATTTCCCATTGACTGATGATTTTTTCCCCTGATCTAATTTTTGTCTAAGATTTGATTGCCTGTTTCCCTATTGTTTGCAGTCTGAAACTAATTGTCTCAAGTTGCGAACTGACCGATTCTTGCTCAAACTCATTTTGTCTCTTTGTTCTTTATCCTACCTTTCTGTGCTTTGTACCTTATGATGCGATAGTCACATCTCGGCTATTCTAGCCACACTCTCAATGATTTGTGTCAGGTGCATTTCACATCTTGGTTGTTCTAGCCTTTATCTTCTTTTCGCTATTTCTAGAGACAAAGTTCTGAGTTGGATCCTAATTCCTCTCTTGTTTCATCTTTGTCTATGCCTGTTACGACTAGAAGCGGCAACATATTTCCCATTCGTGGTTCCGAAATAGGTAGAGGTAGATCTTGTGATCAAGGAAGAGGTCATTCTAAACCTATTGTTCAATCTAATAGTCAAGAGGGATCCTCACGTTCCTCCTTTCCATTCAGTATAGATCCCAGTCTGAATCATAGACTGGTGTTCTAGCAGTGCTATAATCCCTTGTTTCAAAGACAACCTGAACCATTGTTTCAAGATCAATAAAACTTTGGAAGGCCACCTACTTGGGTTGACCCTATTAACAATCCTTGATACCTCATTGATCCTTTTGATCATAGTCCTATCATTCCTTTTGAACCTATTGATTCTTCCAAACTCATCGACCCCTTTGACCTGCCAAAAGTTACATTGGCCACGAACTCTCGGTTGAATACGCACACTCATGCTGAACCTATGCACACAACACAATCCCACATCAACAACATGGGAGGCCATTTCAACTTCCCATAAGGTCAATACAGTGAGGTCCATGGCCAATCTTAAAATGATCAGGGTCGACAAGGTGATCAAAATCACCATCGCCCTCCTCCACATGACCAGAGTCAAGATCAGAACCCAAGCATTTATGAGGTCCTCGGTAATGATGATGATCCAATAACTCAAAATGACATAGATGCTGCAAAATCTAATAATGCTCTCATCAAGATGATGGAAATTATCCTTGCAGAAGATAAAGAGAAATATTTTCTAGAATTGGCAAACCAAGGAATTAAGCTACCCCCAAATTTCCAAGTGGAAACACTTGTGGCTAAAGAAGAAGAGACTGAGACTGCCAAATTACAAAAGATGATTCAAGATATGCAAAACCAAATTAGCCAACTTGTAAAGGATAAGGACAAACCCGCACAAAAATTCACGATGGAGAGCATCGGTCCTTTTCCTTTTGATAGGAATCTTCATATGCCACCTTTTCCCAAGGGTGTGGAACTCCCTAAGTATGATAAATATCTAGGTACCAATGACCCTTAGGATCATTTGAGAGAATTTGGGGCCCTATCTATGGAGTTCATTCATGATCAAACTTATTTAATGCGTCTCTTTCCCCGAAGTTTGGGTGGACCTACCATGGAGTGGTTTTCTTGACTACCCACTGACATTAAGACTTTTGACAAAATTGCAAATCTCTTTATCCAACATTTTTTTCACAACATACAACATCCCATCAACATCAGGGACCTTTGCAATCTCAAGAAAAGACAAGGGGACTCATTCCTGACATTTCTCTAGAGATGGAGACAACTTTGCACCAAGTATCCTCGTAAAATACTCAAATCTAAGAAACTCGACATCTTCTTGGACAATATCACTCCTAATTTTGGGTATCAGGTACAACATCAAGGTCCCCTCAATTTTGACAACATGATTAAGCAAGCTGTGAGGATAGAGGCGTTTATGGTTAAGAAAGGGGAATTGACTTTGCATAAAGACAACAAACAAGGTTTATCCTCTTCCAAAAAAGATAAAGAGAAGTTTTTCAATAAGAATAGGGACATTGTAAATGATGGAGTGGTTGATAATGTGACCCTTGATCCTTCAAAACTAGTTTTCAATCTCACTTCTAGCATACAAGTAATCAAAACTATTGAAAAGGCTGCAACAAACACTCAGCCGCCTTCTAGATTCTGTAGCAACAAACCTTGGGCCCCTCGACCCAAGTGAGAATTCACTTCCTTGGGAGAATCGCTTGATGTAGTTTACAATAATTTGGTTCAAAATCGGGTTCTCACTCCATTGAAGAAGCATCCATATGATCCGCAACCGCGACCCAATTGGTGGAATGACAACACATACTGTGACTATCACCAGAACAAGGGTCATAAGACTTCTACTTGTCTTTCGTTGTGTCATAAGGTCCAAGATCTGATTGCTAATGGTGATATTGTTGTGGATAATCATAATAAGAATTCAGATCACTAGGCATTTAAAGATCCCTTTCCTCCTCACGAGAAAGGTGAGTCTTCCAACACTAAGAACAATAATGCCAAGGTTAACTACATGCATACCACTAATGACAATGTCATCAACATGATCGAACCTGTCAAAGTTGAGTATTGTGATGTGATTACTATCAAGGGGAGTGGGGATGCTCCTAAGCCTAAGACCTCATTTATCTTGAGAGGCCCTGGGTCTCACTTGTCTGAATCTGAATCATCTCAGGATTGTGCAAATGTCGTTACCAGATCCCATGCTAAGATCACTCTCAAGGGTCTTGAACATCTTGCTACTACATCCACACCGAAGCAACCTACAGATAAAGCTATTGTTGGCCCTGCCAACAAGACTGCTAAAATAGTCTCCACACCTCCTACTGCTAATTATAGCATTCTCTACCAGTTGCAAAGAACCAATGCTCAAATAACCATCTTTGAGCTGTTGAAGATCTCGCTTGCTCACATGTAGATTCTGGATAAAGCCCTCGCAGAGGCTAACATCCCCAAAGACATTAATCTTGATTAGTTTCAATCTATGGTGGGTCACTTGACTTCACCGCACTATCTGTCTTTCTCAGAAGAAGATGACCATTCGGTCAATCACCCGCATAACACTCCTTTGCATATAGAGGTCATGATTGGAAATTTTTTTTCCGTCATGGCCTTATTGATAATGGTGCTGGCCTCAACATTTTCTCTGCTCACTTGCTTGCTCAGCTAGGCTATGATGAAGATCACATAGATTCCCGCAAGAAAATTACTATCAAAGCCTATGATGAAGAAGAAAGAAAATCTAAAGGTTTAGTTGTGCTACCCATTCGGGTTGGACCTGTTGAAAGAGATGTCACTTGTCAAGTGCTGGACATTCCTCTTTCTTATAACATACTGTTGGGAAGACTATGGATCCATGAAATACAAGCGGTTCCCTCTACATATCATCAGTGCATCAAGTTTCTTTTCCATGGCGCAGACGTGACAGTTCCTGCTAATATGGGATCTTCTTGTAATACGTTCACACAGTCAGCTGATATTTTTGTTCTTGCTAATAGAGAATACACAAAATTCTATGATGCCAAGCTTAGAGACATGGAACAGGCTTTGAAAATCAAAGACATAGGCATGGGGGGGTATCAAATAGAACCTGTGCTATCATTAGCATCTCTATCTCCATCTCCTTGTTCTTACAGGAGACCTTCTAAGAATAATAAATCTTCTACTACTCCTCCTGAAATAGTTTATGATGGTGCCTTTGTACGGGCTTCAACACCATTAGAAGATGAAGATGAGGAAAGAGCTATTAAAGCTTGGATTTACAAAGGAAAGGACATATCTGAATAGACTACCCCAGCTCGTGAACTAGATCCCAATAGTGAAGGTCTTAAAATCATGAAACGCTTTGGATACAAAGGGAGTGGTCCAATAGGGATGAATGGTAATAAGCTAATTGAACCTATTAAAGATACGGGTTGAAGGATGAAAGACACAACTGGTTTAGGCTTCAAGAAGATCTTGTTCCATCTAGGGATTAACAAATTTGTGCCAAAATTGGATCCTCCACCAGAACCTAAAGGCCCAGCTACAGTTGACACTACAGAGGATAGCTCGGATGAGGATTGCTTTCCTTATCCTATTTCTCCTGATCTGGAAACATTCTTTGCTGAGATAGATGATGTCATAATACATGGCAGTACATCTAAGGCTGACAGTGACTCCAATGGTGCTATTCCATTCACTTCTCTAACACATGAACAATGGAAAGTGTCACAAGACCTTGGTTTCCAGGGCGAAGGATACATACCATCACAGTTTCAAGAGCAGTTTGTGCAAGAATAGGCTGGTGTTACAATAAATCTTAAACCTTCATGGTGCAAACATCCCAGTTAGAGTTCTAACAAAGATTCCCATGAATATGAGTTTGACAGTCTTTCAGAAGGATCCTTTGACAGGAATGTTGATAGTACACATACATCTGAAAACCTTCTCAACGTAGGTGAAGGGTCTAGTGTAAGGTCTAATGAGTCTGATTCCATAAATGTTAACGTGTCTTCTACTACGGTTGCTAGGAGTCAAAGGGATTTGAATACACCTTTGGATGAGATTTCTCTAGGTCTCATCTTACTAGCTCGTGCTTTCGATGATTATACCGGGAATGCACTTGAACCCGTCACTTCTCTCTCAATCCAACATCCTGAGCTAATGGACTGGAATTCCCCTTCCTCATCCAACGAAGTCCTCACATAATGACTATGATCTAGCCTGTTATCTCCACACTGTTGAACCTGTAACATCCTCCACTAGCGAAGACAGTGTTAGCATGACCGAAAGTGATATCAAGTATCTTAGTCATAAAATCAAAAGAAGAAAAAATAGACACTTTGATGGTGAAAACCACATTGTGGCAGTGTCAGATCCAAAAAAAGTAAAAAGAATAGACGTATCTGAAGGTGAAAACCTCTCCAAGGAGCCTAAGGATGAGATACTTGATGTTCTTCTGAGTCATTTCTAGGAACGATCATCGGTGCTAATTGAGCTAACTCAGCCAGTAAATTTGGGTATAGAAGAACATCTGCACATTATTCATGTGGCTAACTCATTGTCTACAAAAGAACTCAAATAATTCACAGATTTCTTCAAAGAGAAAAAGATAAACTTTTCATGGACATACTCTGACATGCTTGGTGTAGATCCTGATCTTATCATGCATCACCTGTCAATAGCTCATGGAATAAAACCAATCAAGCAAAAACTTAGAAAAATGCATCCACATGTGGCTCTACTTGTCAAGGCAGAATTAGAGAAACTCCTAAAAGTTGGGTTCATCAGAGTAATTGACTATGTAGAATGGATCTCCAACATAGTTCCAGTGTCGAAGCATGACAAATTTATCAGAGTTTGCACAGACTTCAGGGACTTAAACAAGGCATGCCCAAAAGATGATTTCCCACTACCCAACATTGATATGATTGTGGATATGATAGCAGGGTACGAAATGTACTCCCTAATGCATGGTTTCTTTGGCTACAACCAAATCAAAATTGTGCCAGAGGACCAAGAAAAGACTTCTTCCACTTGTGCATGGGGCACTTTCTGCTGGAATTTTATGCCTTTTGGTCTCAAGAATGCTGGAGCCACTTATCAGAGAGCAGTCACTACTATATTTCATGATATGATGCACAAAATAATGGAGGATTATGTTGATGACACCCTTGCTAAAAGCATGGATAGGAAGGCACATCTTACTGATCTAGACCCTATACTGGATCGTATGGAAAATTTTAGACTATGGCTCAATCCAAGAAATGTGCATTTGGAGTAACTTCCAGAAAATTGCTTGGTTATATCATCTCTGAAAAAGGTATCGAGGTGGATCCTGAAAAGGTGCAAGCTATCATGGAAATTCCTCCACCTCACAATATCAGTCATATGAGAGGTCTTCAAGGTCAGCTTTAGTCTATCCGTCACTTCATCTCACAGCTAGTTGACAAATCACAACCATTTACTAAGACTCTGCATAAAGGTGTGACCTATGGCTAGAATAAAGAATGTGAACAAGGTCTTCAACAAATCAAACAATATCTAGCTAATCCACCTATATTAATGCCTCCTATTCATGGGAAGCCATTAATCTTATACATCTCAGCTACAGAAACATCTCTAGGTTCTCTATTGGCCCAAGAAGATCAAAACAATAAAGAAAGAGCAATCTATTACATCAGTAGAACATTGGTCTCCTATGAAATGAATTATTCTATCATTGAGAAAGCTTGCTTGGCGGTGGTGTTCGCTTCCCAGAAGTTACGACATTACATGCTTGCTCACACTACAAGGCTCATTGCAAAAATTGATCCATTAAAGTACTCAGTCAACAAAGCTTCCCTCATGGGTAGATTAGCTAAGTGGGTCATGATACTCAGTGAATTTGACATTGAGTATGTGGAAAGAAAAGCTATCAAAGGGCAAGCAATTGTAGATTAGTTGGATGAGGCACCTATTGCAGACTATCAACCATTAAGGATTGAGTTCCTAGATGATTCCATCATGCTTCTCACACATCAGGCATGGACCATGTTCTTTGATGGATCATTCACCTAGCAGGGGTCAGGTGTCGAAATCTTGTTCATTACACCTCAGCGGTATTCATTACCAAAGGCTTACAAAATGTTGTTCCCTTGCACAAATAACACTGCTGAGTATGAAGCCTTGATTAATGGATTAAAAATTGCTATTGAATGGCGTGTCGATGAGATAAAGGTCTTTGGAGATTCACAGTTGGTTATCAATCAGGTGAATGATATCTACCAAACAAAAGATGAAAAACTGGTGCCTTATAAAAAGATGGTTGATGATCTCAAGAAATACTTTGCACACATTACTTTCCAATAAATTCCAAGGGCATATAATAAAGTAGTCGATGCCATGGCTACTCTGGCTTCCATGTTACAAATGCAAGAAAATGACTTCAGACATGAATTCCTAGTGGAGACGTTATGCTACCCTGCTTATAATTCCCTTGAATCCTGGATGATCTGTTCAGTCATTGGACATGACTCATCCCACTACCACCATATTTACTCCTACCTTTGTGACTAGATCATTTCAGACACTTACACCTGAAATGAGAAATGTCACTTAATCCGCAGTGCTTCATGGTTTGTCATCATAGCTAACGACTTATATAGGCGAGGTCTAGATGGTACCCTCCTTAGGTGTTTAGAACCTAATGACTCCAAGCGTGCGTTAGTAGAGGTGCATGAAGGCATCTATGGGTCTCACTCAAATGGTCTGACACTGGCTCGCAAACTTATTAGAGTTGGTTACTGTTGGCCAGATATGGAGAAAGAAGCTATACAATTTTCTAAATCTTGCAAACAGTGCTAGCTTCATGGAAATCTGATCCGCGCTCCTACCAAGGAGCTCATTCCTTTCATCATCTTTTGGCCATTTCAGAAGTGGGCCTTTGACTTGGTGGGTCAGATACATCTATCTTGTTCAAGGGGAAATAAATACATCATTACTGCTACAGACTATTTTACCAAGTGGGTCGAGGTAGTGCCCCTAATCATAGCTGATGGAAAGTCTGTGGCCATATTTATACTAAACTACATCATCTGCAGATATGGTGTACCCTCATCAATAATCACTAACAATGGGGGGAAATTCAAGAACAAGGATCTAACAAAATCATGCACTAAGTTTAGAATTATTCAGCACTAGTCTTCTATCTATTATCCCCAGGGTAATGGGTAGGCGGAAGCTTCAAATAAGACTATTCTTAAGATCTTACACCGCACAGTACAAAAATCTAGACGAGACTGGCATCTCCAGATTAATCCAAATTTATGGGCTTACCACACCAGTATACAGACACCAACAGGGGCCACGCCCTTTGCCCTAGTTTATGGTGCAGATGCAGTGCTTCCTATTGAGGTTGAGATTCCTACCTTGCGAGTCTCTCTGAAGGGCCTCATTACTGATGATGATATCATAATATCTTGGCTTCAAGAGCTTGAACTACTGGATGAACGTCAGAAAGTGGCGTTCAATCATCTCTGAGCATATCAGAAGAGAATATCTAAAAGCTACAACAAGAAGGTCAGAGCAAGGGAATTCCAAATGGGTGATCTCATCCTGAGAGAGAATCTCAAGAATCAACAACAACGGTTCCAGAAAGGAAAATTTGAACCAAATTGGCTTGGTCCGTATGTTATCACTGTAGTATTTGGGTCTGGCGCTTACCAGCTCTCTACCATAGAGGGGGAACAACTCAAAGAGCCTATCAATGCTTTTCATCTGAAGAAGTTCTACAGTTGAGATGTTTTCTGAATGCTCATGTACATACTTTATTTTGAGAAAATCCTAAAAATTGTAAAATGTCCTGAAAAAATGATCATCTTAGTGAAAACCTGGCAAACAGGGGCTTTTATGTATCTATTTTCCTGGTGAGAACCTGGTAAATAGGTGCCTTGATAATATCAAAAAAATTGAAAAAATGAAAAAATACAAAAAAATCAAAAAAAGAAAAATTATAAAAAAAATAAAAAATAAAAAAATGAAAAAATACAAAAATATAAAAAAATACAAAAATACAAAAAAAAATGAGAAAAAGAGAAAAATGTGCCATTGATGAAAACCTAGTAAACAGGCGTCATGGTAACAAAAATAGAAATTCTGCCAAGATGGTGAAAACCTGGCAAATAGGCGCCTCTTGTTCCGCAATGTTCTATCTGCTGCGGCATCCCTTGGCTTTCTTGCAATTTGCTCTCCTGCTTTCCTGCTTCAGTTTTCTTTCCTGCTTTAGTTTTCTCGCTCATGCATTCGATCTCAGCTATTTTTGAGATTTTTCTTGACTTCACATGGATTGAAACTGGTCACACTTGGGGACATCTTCCTGGTCTAAGGGGCATTGTCCTATCTTTTGGAGTCTCTCTCCTCTTCACATCAGTCACCAGTGGTTCTTACTGAGTCTTCTTGCTGATGCCTAGATCTCATGCCAATCTTTATACTTGAGAATCTTTCTTGGGTCAGTCACCAGTGATTCTCACTGCGTTTTCCTACTGTCACTGTACTATTGAGATTTCTTACATCAACTCACTATTTGCATATTTGACATCAATCCATTACAGTACTTGGGGGCATGGCTCCCCACTTTGATCGCATCTTTGGTTTACACTCGAGTCAGTAATCTTGTCAATTCTAAAGGACAACTATCTACTGGCACAAACTAGTGTTTCTCAACACCCCAATCAAACTGTGTTTTTCAACACTCTTTGGACACATCTATGTTTTTCAACACACATTGGACATCACACCGTAAACATCTCTCGATAGCAATCAAACACATCACACTCACAAGCACAACGGTGTTTTTTTTCAACACCCCTAAACACACGCACATTCATAAAATTTGAAACATGCTGAGCTATGATTGAATCTTTCTTTGTATGCTATCTGTTCTCATGAATTTCATTGATATTTTCATTGTCTATTGGTTGTTGGTGTGGTTTCAATGATCCGACAATGTCAAATAAATAGGGTGTATGTGATAAGAGCTTCTGCATTAAGGTGGAAAAGCCTCACATCCCTCAATCTTATTTATTTGTACGCCAAGGGGAGGTTGGAACTATCTCCTTGACTGTTATTGCTCTGTTTGTTTACTTGTGTACTCTTACTATATCAAACTGGAAACAATGTTCAGGTCATCTTGGCTTTTGTGCCCTAGCTCTTACATTCGTTTCCTACATTTTATCCGATGAAAGTCATATTCATATTCTTATGGTTGCATTGGCGCCAGTAAGGATTGTATCAACTCTGATGTTCCAAAACTCGATGACGATAATTATGCGATGAGTCCAACAACCAAGTCCTAGGGTTGCATTTAGCTTAGGCTTGCATTCGCATTTTAAGCTTACATAGCGACAGTTTTGGTGCTCTCTTCATTGTCTTCTCATTCTTTGAAGGTTCTCATCTTTTGTCCTAGATTCCTCTTAACTGCATAAGTGTCCGGTCCTTGCTCTCGATCTTTATTCATATTCTTTTGGTTAGTACCTGTCATATATTGCAATATCCTACATGAGATGATTAGTACCATTGCATTTATTGCATTACATTCATTTCCACAAAAGCGCATTTCCATACATTCATTTGCATATTCGTAAACATGTGCATCCATTATAAGCATAAATCAAATCATACATAGCATTTATCCATCTAACATCTATCATTGCATTACATTCATACATACATCAATAAAACATGTGCATAAACATTTGCATACTCGTCCATGGCATACATTTCTAATCTATACAATATCTCACAAGACATACAAGTTTAAAGCAATATATAAACAAGTACAACTCAAGAACATTTCCAAGATGACTGCCAATGTGTTCTCTGCACCATACCTGCTCGTCAGATCCTCCCAAGAGATGGCTCGACCCATCACTAGATCATCCTGGAAGATCGCTCTCAATGCAAGTGTTCCTACCCTTGGTTGGGTATCATACTCCATGCGAGCCCCGTGGAATGGTACTTGCAAGATCCTGTATATATCCTTAGGGGTGACACACATCTCTCCCTACGGCAAATGGAAAGTATTCATCTTTGAATGGAAATGCTCGACAAGTGCACCCAATAGACCGTGATTTACCCAAATCTCAGATACATCATGAAGATATGATAGTCCTAGCCCATCGAGATGGGCACCCTCAGCTTCAGTCAGTCTCCGCACAAGCTCACCTTTGATAGGATGGTGAGACTGGAACACAATATCAGGGAAGTCAACCTGCAAAGCAATCGACGAAATTTGATCAGTATCTCAACATGATGATTTTTCAAAGCAATGACAACAAATGCAGCTATGGATCTATCCTAAACACAGCTCTGAGGCATTCTAATTGGTTGATTCTATGACATACTGGACGAAATTTTTCTAGACTGCAAGTAGTTCCCATGTGAGGAAACTCTTTTCCCATGCGAGATTTCTATTTCGCGCATGACAGGATCTCTCTTCGCGTGAGATTTCATCACTAGCGATGAAATCTCGCGTGACATCATGGTGCACCTCGCGCGAGCTTGCGGAGGGACCCCATGCAAGGAAGACCTAACCTGCACATGAGGAAACCAATTTCTCATGTGAGGGGTGAACTTGGCCAACATGAGGTAACTATTCCCTCGCGTGAGACTTTACAGAATCAAACTTAAAAGCTTTAAAAACATGCTAAAAAGATCTAAAAATTTGAAATGCAAGATGGTTTTTTTATTACTTACAGGTGCGTCATACTTTGGTGGCCGGTTATGTCATCGGGAGTGCTTGAATCGATGTGTATGCATGGGAATGCTATCAATATCAGCCTGGGCCCTCGCCATCTCTAAAGCCAAAAGTGAATAATGATTTGAAAATGACCCCTCCGAGCCTTATATAGCTTTTGACCGAATTTTCAAAAGTGCTCTATTTTCTATGAAAATTGCACCCCTGGCTAAATCGACTGTCTTGAATCCATTTTCGTGATTGAAATCAAAATCTGACACTCCTAAGTAGCTCAAAATTGTGTTTTAAAATTTTGGGACTGACATGCTTCGACGCTTGTGTAGTCAACTTTTTGACGTCGCTTTCGTGTCAGAATCATCTCTTGTCATCATTTTCTCAGCTTCTACAATCTTTTCATCAAAGTTAACTCTAGTCAATTCTAGTCAAACTTGGTAAACTATGGTCAAACCTAGTCAACAGGACCTCCCAATCGCTTTAAATTGATTTTGCCTTCTCTTGATCTTTCTCTGAATTCCTTCTGATCTTCGATCTTACTTCTATCTGTAATCTTTTGCTGTCGACCATCTTTCTGTTGTGTCATCTTTCAATTTTGCTCCCGAGGGGGTAGGATGATTGCATCATTGAATCTTTTCACATCATTCTTGAATAAGTCTGATTTGAATCAAAAGTCGCCATTGCTAGGGGCATCTCATCACTTGGGGCGTATTCAGTGTTTTGTACCTTATAGTCAAAATTGGATATTCCATGATCTTGAATCTCTAGGGGCATCTTGATGCCTCACATCTTGTCGTCTTGTCATCTATCTTTCTAGGTATCTGAGCAATCTAACTTGGATCCTCAAGGATCATGCTTCATTTTGGAGATAGTCCTAAAAATCTCTATTGACTATCTTTTGGGACACGTATCGGGGCAATCTAACCCTGACTCCTAAAGGTTGAGTCTCATTCTGGGGACAGTCTAGTGAAAGATATCAATTTGACCAGTGTCTGGGCAATCTAACCTAGATATTGGATGACTAAGCTTCATTCTGGAGATGATTCTTGAACTCCCATTGGGTATTGAGGAAACCTAACCCTAATTCCTGAAAGTCATGCTTCATTCTGAAGACGGTTCTCAAAAGCTCTTTTGGACCATTATCTAGGCAACCTAACCCAGATCTCGGAGGGATAACCTTCGTATTGGGGCAATCTAACCCTGATTCTGGAGATAGTCCTAAATCTTCATTAGCTATTAGCGGATATTGGGGCAATCTAACCCCGATTCCAATCTTCTCTCAATTGGTATTTGGACTGTTGTCTTCGCAATCTAACTTAGACTTTGAAAAATCATGCTTCGTTCTGAAGATGGTTTTGCTTCTCGATTTGATTGGTGTCTTGGCAACCTAACCTAGACTCCCGAAATCTTTATCTGTCACATCAGACTATTCTTTGAATCAACGTGCTGCTCGCACATCAATTCAAAGAGGGGCAAAATGTAACACCCCAAAATTGGCACCTTACGATTCTAATCAATTTTGGTGCATTTTCTCATCATCGAAGTCCTATTGTACTAGGAAAATTCTCTTCCTAATTATTTTTAATTGACTTAGTCTCAAATGCAGAAACCTAAATTTGCATAAATCTTACACCATATTTAATTCCTAAATTTTCAAGATTTATTAGCTAAAAATCCCTATGATTAATTAATTTAATTCTAAAGTCCTAAGTGCTTTTAAATTAAATTAATCC
>MU213784.1:21024-53033 GCA_018584345.1 Thuja plicata
AAATTAAATTAATCCCACCCCCTTTAGCTAATACACATCAAGGGAATTAAATATTATTTGGTTATTTGAATGGATTATCCTCACTTGAATTTAATAATTCAAACAATAAGAAAAACCACCCATGTGGTAGTAATTCATATACTTAATTAAATAATTCCTTCATGTTTGTCTCACCTTCCTCCATGGAGATGAAGAGTCAGTTGTTTCTTCCCAAGAAAATCTTCATCCTCTCTTCAGGATTTTCTATATTATGGACCTTCTTTCCTTCATTTGAGGAGGAGCAATTTTAGAGTACCAAAACTATAGCAAATTATTGTCTCAATTCTCTCATTTTTTCAAGATTTTATTGCATCTCTAGTGTAATCTCATCTAGCTTAATGGCATTCTTCATTTTATTTTAGTTTGTTTATCTATCAAGTAGCTTAATTCTATTATCTCTTTCAAGTTTCTTAGCTTAAAATCTGCATCTTCATTCCTATATTACAATTGCATCTGTCATATAGAATAATCTCATTTCAGTTTTCAAAGCTTTCAAATCCTCTATTTTAGCAATGGTCTATGGTTGTTGGTTCTCGTTCTGAGAGTAGTTAAACACCCCAACTAAATAGGAGGCAACAGGTCGATTCGATCGATATTGTGGAATGAGAAATTCATGTTCATCTTCGTGATTCAACGATTGAGCAATGACTATGTTGTGTTGTGGCTGATTTAGAGGTCAACATTCAGACACATACAATACCAAGTATCCTTCCTTCTGATATTTCCATTAACTATAATATAATCCATGAAACAAAGGTATATTCAATTTGCAAGTCATCGAATCTGCCTCAAGCGAATAAACCCTTGATTGAGGAACCAAGTTCTGATACCAATTGTTGAAGATGTCGTATAACTCAGAGGGGGGTAAATCAGTTATTTCCACACAACTTATAAAAAAATTTCTTTTGTCGGCCAACTCACAAATAACTGTATTAAAAACTTTAGATCTGTTGCTTAAGCACATCAAAAATCCACATAGATGTAAGCATTAAGATCATAGAAACACCAACAGAGAGTACACCAAGATTTTATATGGAAAACCCAAGATGGGAAAAACTACGGAGAAGATAATTCTCATAAAATGTATAACACCTATTAAGGTGACATCGGTATGGTGATTTTTACAAGGGTTCACTGCCAGATACACATGGCTCACTACCGATACACAAAGGCTCACTATCGATACACAGAGGCTCACTGTCGATACATAAAGGCTGACTTCTAGTATAATAAGTCTCACAACCAACAAATATGAAAAGAAATAGAATCCACCACCAAAATCAGCACATTGTTGCATAGGAACATAGATTAACTATAAATTCACAAATCACCATGCATGATTCTTATTAGATATGGATATTCATCCACACACACATACTAATCTAGGTGCATATGCTAATCCTTATCCAGACAATAGAACTCCTTGTTCCTATATATACAACATCATGAAATCCATCAGGTCAGTCAAACAATTTGAAATAGGTTGCACTAAGACATTCCCATGGTGGTAAGGAATGATACGAGGACCATGTCGAACATACAACACGCCTCACTCAAGCCAACATGCCACACTATCTCCAAAGCACTCAGTTCCAACAGTACAATGATCAACATATTACACATACATAGATGAGACCAAAATAAACAAGGGATACACATCCAAATAGGATTGATCCAATCAACCGTATGTTGTTCCAATGAATAACAGTTGATGCAACCTGTCAGTAACATCCTCAAGTGAAACATATAGACTATCATAGCACATCAACTAATACAAAATTGATACGCCAAAGACAATCGGTTCCAGAGTAATTGATACACCAAAAGGCTGAAATACAGATATGTTGACATCAATGATTTAACATTAATGACAACAACATATATCACATCAAACTCACATTCTAACAATAACTCACTAATCTAGATTTATTTTCCATTTACTTATATACATTAATTTAATTAAAAAAGATAAAATCAATCACAACAACAAAACTAACTTTACACTTGGCGGAGATCATGAATGCTCTTTGCTTACATTATCTACTAAGATTAAAATCCCTAAAAATGCAATTAGATAGGTCCACTAACTTTAATAGATGAGAAATCCAAATATATACTCACTCATCACATTGTAATTTATACATTTTTTTCTAAAAAAGAAAGATATTAGTATCTATTTATTCCAACCACTTTAAAATTCTATTTTTTAATGAGTTAAAAATATAATAAGAATAAAAATAAAAATCCATATGCCAAATTACTAAATAGACCTAGAAGACCTAGATAGATCCAATTAGGAAAATAAAAGATAAGCCAGATGTTAATATTATGGGTAAACAATGCTTGGCAAGAACAATGTTTGGGCATTCAAAAAGTTGAAGAAGCAATACAAAGCATTTCCATGTCCTCCAATGCTCAAATGCTTCAACAATACCATGATTCATTTCATTCCTAGTATTTGTATATCACAAATTCAATTTATTCCTTGTATTTATATTTCACAACTTCACCACACATTCAAAGTAAGAAAGTAGGGAAAATCAGTGCTCAAATGTTCCATCAACATCACAATTCATTTCAATAATAAAGCCACTTTAGCCTAATTATATATCACGATTTCAACACACATTTAGAGTAAAAAATAAGGTAATATCAATTGATTCCAATGACAAGTAAATCAAATTCCTATTTTGTACTGGTGCATGGAATTTATCATGGAGCTGGGTGTTGGTACACCACCTATAACAAGATGGCCACACAGTCACTGCCATTAATCTCAAAAGTGCAGGCACAAATCCTTCTCTTGTAGACCCAATTTAGTAATTAAGGATCACGTCTCATGGATTTCCTTGCCCAACTTCCTTCAAATGAAAAGGTATTTCATTTTAGAGGGCCAGGATATTCATGCTTTTGCTTAGTTCTTTTATTTCTATTCTTGAATATCTTTTGGCTTGTTTTGGGCTTTTTTCCTTAAGTTGTAGGATATTATGTTTTGCTTTCAATTTTATATATACATTTTATTTTTTATTTGTTTAGGTGATTCATCTTGAATCACATTAATAAGAAGTTTCTATTAGAGAAGATAGCATGATTTCAAATGAATCATCGAAACAAGTTAAAGCTTTGAGTGTGATGTTTAGGCATACTTCATGTATGATAATCTATTTTATAAGGTTGTCTTGATAGTCTATTATGTTATGCTCCTCTTTTTTTCTAATAACATATTGATATGATAATGTATACCCTAATTTCCTATTTTTTCTAATGGAGAGATCTATGAGGAAAAATCTTTATATGCACCATTATAAATTCCATTTGCATGGGTTGCCCTTCACCCATTTTAACTTTCATTCACATATTTTTTTCATAACTTGTATATCGATATGATATGATATATGAGGTAGGGTCTATCTATTAGTATGGTTTCAAATTAGTCATCTAAACAAGTCAAAGCTTTGATTGTCTTGTTTAACCTTGTTCCACGTAGTTGTTCATTTTGTTTCACCATCATTTACTACTAAATATTGATATGATAATTTGTATAACACCACTTGTTTCACCATCATTGACTACTAAAATATTTACAAATAAAATAGTTTTGGCAACCATTATATTTATAACATCAAAAATAACTATTATCCATTCAATGCTAAATAGTCAATCATAAAATTGTTCTCAAAAGAACTTTAAGAAAAACAAAGTAGAAAATAAACAAAACTTTTAAACAACTAAATAAACATAAAATTCATTTCACAATTCATAATATATTTATGGGAAGGGAAAAAAAAAGGGGATCTAACAATAGGTGTTACAATCATATCACATTTTATTAACATAGTAAATAAAATGACATTTATTTAATAGATAACAACATAATCATTTTTTAATGTTCTTATAGATTCCTTAAAAAAATATTTAAAACATGACTAGTGACTTTGGTCAATATGTTGCATAAATTATGTAGTGTTGTCAATGAGGCTAATGAAAAAATGGGCAAAGTTTATTGGAAAAATGTTACAAAACCCTACCAAATCAAAAAATTTAAACGAATTTGTCTTTTTAAGGTACCTAAATATTTTAAAAAAGAAAACTCTTAGATCATGACACAACCTGATTCCCAACAAATTGTTCTACCTATAAGACTAATGAAAAAATAGATTGAATTTTTTTTTTTCCAAACCCTTATACTATAGAATTCTTTATAATGACAACAGTATCACAAAATGTTCCTACCAACTTTAAATATTACTATAATATAATACATATATATATAATTTTATATTTTTGTAGATTATAAAATAGATTTTAGTCTATTTAAATAAATATGATGTATCTAATATATAAAATTGTATTTTAAATTTGATAAACACTATTAGATTTATGTTTTTATTAAAACTAAATCTACATCATATCATTATTTATAAAATCACTCATTCAATGATCAAATAGTCAAATAATTAAATAATTTAAAAATTGTTACTAACTTTACTATATACAAAATTAATTCGTCAAATAATTAAATTATTTAAGAATTGTAACTGACTTTACAATATACAAATTTAATAAGAAATTATATTAAAACTATGAAAAATGAAATTGACTTTATCCTTATATAGGTCAATTAATTCATAATTTTGATAATATTTTGACATTTTGATATTTTTAATTGAAAAGGTAAATTAGGCACACCATAAAACAGAACATGAAACCTTTCTTCCCGTGTACGTTCACTGTGTTGGGCAGGTGAATTTGGTAGTTAATACATTGAACATCGCATTTTCTGAAAATCACATCGTCTAGTATATCTTTGCTATGGTTTTAACCGTTGGATACTAAAACCAGTTCTTTCATTTCAAATAACAAAACACCACAATCATTTAAATAAAAAGGAACCTCTGAAATAAGACAATAAACAGAGCATGCAAATGCATTTACTCCATTGGTTTCTTTATAGTCAAAATGAAATAAATTATATCAGATTTTCACAATTCATAGACTGTGTTAGTGTTTTTTTTCTATCAACCTTTCAGATCACGTTCCTCATCAGAATGCAAGAGAAGCATAAAGAAAAGAAAAAACAAAATACTAACACAATCTACCTATAAAACAACTACATTAATTATAAGATTCTAAATACATGCCGTGAGCAGAAGTTCAAGCAGAAGAGACAGAAAAAGTCAACTTACTTTTCCGACACATACCATTTCCAGTGCTCAGATGCTCCAGTCCTCAGATGCTCCATCAATTCTATGGGGTTGCATTTAATAATAGAGCCACTTTACAGTATTTACTATTTATATATCACAACTTCACCACACATTCAGAGTAAGAAAAGCAGGCAATATCAGTTAATGCCAATGGCAAGTAAACCCAATTTCCATTTTGTTCTGGTGCATGGGATTTGTCATGGAGGTTGGTGTTGGTACAAATTGGTCCATCTTCTGCAACAAGATGGCCACACAGTCACTGCCATTAATCTCAAAAGTGCAGGCACTGATCCTTCTCTTGCAGACTCAATTCACTCCTTTGAGGAGTACAACCAACCTCTCATGGATTTCCTTGCCCAGCTTCCTTTATCTGAAAAGGTATTTTGTTTCAGAGTGCCAGGAAATTGGTGTTTTGTCTTAGTTTCATTATCTCGGTTCTTGTTATTTGATTTTTTAAGCTGTAGATGTTTTGTTTCGCTGTAATATTATATGAAACGTTGTTTAAATAGTATATTTTAAGTTTTGGTTTGTTTAAGTTAATAGGCGGGTTCTGTTAGAGGAGCTAGTGTAATTTCAGATGAGCCATCTAAATAAATTAAAACTTAGAGTATGTTGTTTAACCTTGCTCGACATATGATACTGTATTGTTTTTTAGATTGTCCTGATATCATGTAGGATTTAATGATATAAGGTTTCCACAATCCATAATTTGACAGTGCAAAGTTTGTAGATTAGATTGCGTGATAGTTTTTGCATCAACATTTCGGATCACACTCCATAATCCATCGTCAAGATGGTAGAGAGCTAGGAGACATAAGATGTCTTGTTTCAATGTAGGATGTTTTGTTCCAATGTAACTTCATACGAATCAACCTTCAAATAGCACATTTTAAGTTTTAATTTGTTTATTTGTTCATTTTTTAATCATATTAATAGGTGGGTTCTATTAAAGAAGCTAGATTTAGTATGCTGTCTAAACTTGCTCGACATTTGGTACTCTCTCTTTTCTAAGATTTTCCTGATAGTCCATTCTGTTCCGCCCATCTTTTTCCTAATAACTTACAAAGATAAACTAAACCAATATTGACAGTTTCATTGAGAATGAAGAAATTGTTTTATTTTGCAAAGGTCAATACTTTGAAGATAGAAAAGGATGCAATAGAGGCTAGATAGATACTTAATAGTCTGAGGTGTTAACAGATCAGAGAAACTATACCTCATTGGGGGTCACAAGACATGTGAGGACTAGTGTCCAATAGATCATGGAAATCTGGAAAATCTAAAAGTTTAGTATCAATTACAAGAATTATGAGACATTTCATACGCAAATGGTGTCCAATGGTATTAGAAGCTTGGATGAACTAGCTGCATGACTATACCAACAAATTGGAGCAACTTGAAGAAGTCATATTGGTCTATGAATATTTTTTTTAAAGAATAACTCTTATATAATATACTGTTTTGTTTTATGTCATTAGCCAGTTTAATTATAAGTTTGTAGAATGTAGATATGTCAGAAGTCCATCAAAATCCAATTATTCAGTAGGGAGTAGTATTGGAGAACATAATTCATAACTGAGTCATTATTGTACCAAATAAATGTAAATACAGAACTGCACACACATCCAGACTTCTTTATTATGTTGTTGAACAGCTGACAATATCTCTCAATTAGCTGTCACTAGTTTTTAGTGTGTTGTCAAATGAATTAACTTTTTTTACAAGAAGAGAGTTGAATCTTAAACAGCTATAAATATATAATCTATTAATGAATTAACTATCAAATAATTTGTTATTCTGTTTGATTATAACTTAAGCTCTAACAGTGTTTAGTAATTATGTGACAAAGATAGTTCTTGTGGGGCACAGTTTTGGGGGCATAAGTTTGGCATATGCATCAGAAGGTTTCCCAGAAAAGATAGCGGTGGCAGTGTATGTGACCGCTGTCATGCTTCGTGGTGGAGATCGTCATCAAAAGGAGTTCAAACTTGTAAGATCTCAAGGTCTCTGTTTATTTGCTCTGTTCTGAAAAGCATTAATCAATGTTACTATGTTTTTCAAAGAGTCTGGTGTTGCAATGCAGCTCAAACTTGATGAAGAAATTAACAAGCAGCTTATATACAAGTTTGAAGATGGCCCAGAAAAGCCCCCTACCTCACTAGCCTTTCCCACTGCATTACAAAAGTTTCTCTTCTATGGAACAAGCCCCTTAGCTGTAAGAACAGTCTCATGCTTTTTTCTAATGTTTTAATATAGATTGGTACTTTTGTATCAAATAGTAAACAGAATTCGTAGATGACATAAAAAATTTCATAGAAGAAAAATGATTTTTTTTATCAATCATAGATGATATGAAAAATGATTTTTTTTCATCAAATCAATCAAAGATGAGATAAAATCTTTCAAAAGAAATGATTTCTTATGTCGAATACTAAAATGAATTGGTAGGTGATATGAAATCTTTCATAGGAAATTGACTTTGTTTATAGAACTTCAATGCAGATAAGATCAAATTCTTGTATCAAATAACAAAATGACTTCTTAAATGATATGAAATCTTTTAAAAATGTATTTACCTTTTTATTAATGATTTAATGTTTGTATTTTTTTGGGTTAACGTTACAGGATGCAACATTGGCTTCATTGTGTCTACGCCCACTCCCACTTAATGTTACTGTAAACAATGGTCTCCAGACAAGTGATGAAAAATATGGTAGAGTGCCCAGAGTTTACATTAAAACAGAGAAGGATAACATTGTTAAACCTAAAGTTCAGGAAACATTTATAGAGGACAGTCCTCCAAAAGAAGTGCACAGCTTGGATTGTGATCACAGTCCATTCTTCTCTCTGCCTGATGAACTCCATCAATTGCTTTCTGATATAGCCACAAGGTTCAATAAAACTTCCATTTAGAATTACAATAATATGTCTGATTTTGTTTTATCTATCTTTTTATCTCCAAAGTTCATAAATTACCTCACTTCAAGAGGTAAGTTTAGCAGCTTTGGAGTTCCCTTTCACTTTCATATAGTATGAATATATGAAAGACTGTTGCAGTGACAATAACATAAAATTATGAAGGAAGGAAGAGGAAGATTGAAACTTGGATGGATAAGGATCTTTCAAACTGTAATATTTGTGCTCTTGTGCTTCTATGATAGTCTGCATGTAAGCCTTTGAATTTATCATTTTGAGCCATTGACTTAAGGAAATGATTTCTTTTTATTTCTTTTCTCACGATTGGTGTTATAGGATGAGATTTCTCATTTTAATCTTTCGTTATAATCAATAGATCTAAGCAAGTCACATGTATGTCATTTTAATATTTGGTTATAATCAATAGATCTAAGCAAGTACCATGTATGCAATGTTATCTTTGGTTTATCTTTTTTATTATAGTTCTTTTATATGTATTAAAATAAGGATTTATAAGCATATAAAATTAGGATCTATAAATAATATGTTAAATATGTAAGTGATCTAGAATTTTTTTATATTGAAAACAGTAAGACAATGGTGTTGATTTTGTAGACAAAACAGTTTGAAGGCAGCTTCAACAAGTCATTAATAGAATATTAACAACACATTAATAGTAACCAATCCATTATATCAAAATATTACATAAAACTATATGATATAAAGTCTTAAGAATATTTACTATAAAACAAAAAATAGTAAACAACCAACAAGTATCGAAGCGAAAACCTGAGCTCTCCAGTGGCAGTCATCAGTAAGGACATTGAAAAGGTTCATGTAATTCCCTTATTTTTCAACATCTTTACCCAAGACCTTCTTATGCACTAGTCATAGCATAGTGTTAGGGCTATGTGTCAACTTCAAGTTGAAGTAGGAGATGCTCACCATTTTCTTCTCCATGTCTAGAACCTTCTTCTTCATGACCTCCAAGTCCGCAGTAGTGGCCTAGAAATTGGTACAGGTGCTAATTTCCCCAATATTATGGCTGTCCTCTTCTGGCATGGTATCCTAGGTCAAATCCAAAGGCTCCATCTTGGTACTATCCAAGAATTTTCCGTGAACTATCTCCATCTTGAATGTCATCACCATCCTCCTCAGACTCTTGATCACAATACACTTGCTACTTTCCTTTGCCTTTGTCCAACAATTTTTCCAACAAATGACCAACCAGTCTGTTGGAACTCCTAGGGTTAGAACCCCCTCCTTTAATATCCTCATCACCATTGTTATAGTTAGCCCCATCCTCACTATCTTTTTCCTCAATAAGGAGTTGGGTCTTGACTTTCCTTATTGTGGGGGTGGGTTTCTTAATTCTCCCTCTTTTACCCAAGGTGGAGGAAGTGATATATTGTTTAAGGTCACACAAGCCTTTAGCAACAAGGCCATGAGTGAGGTAATGGGTGTCCCAGATCAAGGACCGATCTTGGTAGCACCCAAGCTATGGAGACATTTTTTTTCCATTACTAGTAGGGGAATTCAGAAGGGTCGCAGTGGGCAAAGGTTTAAAGCATGGGCTTCCACAACCATAATTAGTTTGGGTGAGCATAGGGCATGGTGTAATTTTTATAGGTGAAAGATAAGCCCCTTATGGAGTGGAATGGGCTTCCTATCCTAGTTTTTTACAACCTCCTTGGTATTTTTAACAAAATTTTCTAAGGAATTAAGAAGGAAAAATCAGAAAGAGATCAAAGCATTATGTCAAAAGTGATTAAGTAGGGGTAGGTGATAGTAATACTATACCTTATAATGAACCTCCAAGATTAAAAATATTGTGATCATTAGGTAGCTCAATAGATTTGTACAGTCAAACCCTCCACGCAACTTCAAGGTAAGTGATGTAGATGTTAATTTTGATGTAATTTTGTAATTCAATTTAATGATCCAAAATGCAATGTTCTTATGAATTCTTCTTCCATGCTCTAAAATTTTGGATGACAATCAAAGGATTCATTAATATTGTTGCATTCCTATGTTATGTAATCAACATATAGCATATTTTGTTCTATCATGTCATGTAATAAAGCTCTCTCTAGAAACAATAATAAATATTTGTATTAGTACATATAAATTTTTGTAAGCTTGACAAATGAGTTTTAGCAAAAGGATATTTTCTTGAACCCACCAATTTCAATTGGTTACATCTATTTGAAGGATTCAGATGAGAGGGGAAAATAATATATGAAATATTATAAGTTAAGCATTGAATACATAAATAAATATAAAGTAATGAATTCAATGAATACATTGCATAATGAGAAAATAAGTCATATAGTAGGATAGGTAGCAAAACACATGGACTTAAGATAAACATCAAAGTATAAGATTGCCCCTAGTGTGGGAAAATGGTAAGGTGAAAATGGCCATAGAGACAAAATGTAAGTGGTGGGAGAAGAAACTATTTCTCTAATGTGCCTCTTAGGACATGATAAAGTATGCAAGCATAAATTATACTACAAAATAAGACACTATTCACTGAGAATGGCAAGACAACTCTAGGACAAGATTTCAAGTATGTAAACAATGGTGAAATGGAGAAGGCCTGAGTCTCTTACAACTTGCATTGAACTTATCTTTACCAAATTGTCAAAATTGATGTGGCACATCTTTTGGTGTCATAGACAAATCTTATTAACATGAGACATAGAGCAATAAATAGTAGCTATCTTCAACTGATAATCATTTCCATTCGTCTTCTTTCTAGCAGCAATTATAGTTCTGGACCTTTTTTTTTTTTATCTCACAACCATTAGCCTAAGAAACAAGATTAGAACCATTTCCACACACTATCTAAAACTCAAAAGATTATGATCAAACCCTTACCATAGTAAACATCGTTAGTTTTATGGTTGTCATAGAAACTTATAAAACCTATTCCAACTATCCTGGTAGTTTGATCATCTCCAAATTTAACAATACCTCAATCATAATTTTCTAGTTTTAAAAACTTACTTTTGTGACCACTTATGTAATTGGAGCATCTTCTATCAGTAAGTCAATCATCTCTATTTCTTGTAACATGAAAAGCAGAAGCCAGAACATTTGTAGTTTTAGTAATATAGCTTCCGTGGATTTCTTCTCAACAATTTTTACAGGGTTAGTGGAACAAGATTCTTCTTTAATAGCCAATAACAAGCAATGACCATCTTCTTCATAGCCAAATTCATCATCATAAATACTAACATCTTCTCTGACATAGTAAGCATTCCTATTAAAATTTCATTTTCTTTCTTTATTCTTTTGATTTTCAATTCTATCAAGACATCTAGAAGCATAATGACCTTTGTTTCCATAATTAAAACATTTAAAGGGTAACTTACCTTTGTATTTCATGTTCCTTTCTTCATTCTTCTCACAAATTTTGCCTTGATTTTATTAAAGCCTTCTTCTTTTGAGTATTCATTCTTTACTACTTTAGTGGCCTTAAATGCATTTTTTGTCCTTATGTCGGTAGTACCAAATTCTCTCATTTCAAAGGCAATTAAAATATCTATACATATATTCTTTGGTATACTAATCAAATTCTAAGATTCCTCTATAGTATAAACTTTATAACTATAAGGTTTGGTTACGGTTTTGAGTACCTTTTGCACTACATCCTTTTTTCTATATTTCCACAGAGAATTATGATCTTGTTCACCATATCATCTATATTTTACAAGTAGCTTGTTATGTTGTCTTCCTCTTCCATCCGTACACTTTCATACTTGGTCTTACCATTTTGCAACTTAGCTTGTTTGACTATATCATTTCCTTCATAACAACTTTTTAACTTTTTCCAAACATCATGAGCAGTTTCCAAAGATACAACTTTAGTTAATTCATCTTTTGATAGAGAACTAAAATTCCATACCTTTCCCTTACATTGTTTTCATATGCTTCAATTTTATCTGAAGTGTTCGACCCATTTGTCAATTTCACATATTGATTTTCCATAGCCTTCTAGGTCTAATGACTAAGAGAGACCAAGTATCCTCACATCTAAACCTTCTAATGAGCATAATCAAATCCATCAAAAGTAGGGAATGCTCATTTGTGTGCCATCAGGATCTCCTTAAGTAGTTAATCTCTTCTCCAAGGAATCAAATCTTTGATACCGATTGTTGAATGTGCAAGACAAATGAGAGGTGGGGTGAACTAGTTGTCTACAACTTATTAAAATTTTAAACCTTTTAATAGGTTTCACAAAATTTATTTTAATCCTTTAATAAATGAAAGATGTAAACATAGAAAGTACAACAACCATCAAACACATGAAACACTATATTGTCATGGAAAACCTTGTTAAGGAAAAAACCTCAAAGAAGATTAATTATCAAATATATGAACATTGGTTAAGGTGGTTTAGAAATAAAGGCTCACCGCTTGAAGTTGGCTCATTGCCTAAGTGAATAATGATAAAAGAGAATTTGTGCAGGAGCCCCAATATCCTAAAGGCATTTGCAACATGTCCTAAACATCTAGGATTCCTTGTTTTCAATAATGATCCATTTGTAAGACCTAGTGCCAATATTTGGTCCTTATGAACCACTTGGTCAACTATGGTCAAAGGATCCCTAAATTTAGAATTTGAATTAATTTTGTGTTTAAGGTGTTCATTAAATAGGTTTGGTCCATTTGTGACACCTAGGCAAGTGAACAATCAACAATTTTTCAATTAGTGCAAAATATGCAAAAATGCAACATTTGCATAAAAAAGTTGCATAGCAATATTTTGCCGACATGAAAAATTTTAAAATTTGGTTGTAAACCTTCCTCCCAATGGATTATTATTTTAAATTCTATTGTAACCATTGTGGGAACTCCTCAAATAGCCCTCATAGGCGGGTGGAGGAGAGAGGATGACAAGAAATGTAATTTTTGCAAACAATCAATAAAACAGAACCATTTTCCTGCAAACAGTCAGTTGTTCTAGATCTGTACGGCCCCGTACAGACTCAAGTTGGAAGAAATTAAGTGAATTATCTTTCTTTTAAATTTGGTTTGAGTCCTTGATCGATTTTAGAACTCGAGATATTGTAAATTTTGTAATAAGTGTCTGAAAACCCTAAGCACCTAGGGTTTCCTTAAATAAACAACCAGTTATCCTCATTCCACCATCAGAGAAATATGAGGGTTGGTGAAATGAGGGCGATGTGTATGTGTTCAGAGATTCAAAAGGAAATTTTAAGGTTGGTGGTTGAAGGAAAGAGATTGAGCTGATTATCGGTCGATATCTCAATGTGGCGACTAGTGAACAACAAAGATAATTGATGACAGAGGCATGTTGGGGTTGCATCAAGTGCTTAGATTGAATATTTGGGGTGCATTTGGAATGGAGACCATCCTTAAATAAATGGTTAGTCTCTACACTCCAATCCTTGAGTACTTACTTTGTTAATCAGACCTAGTTGGGGTAATTAGGCCTGTAAAGCATATCAGTATTTAGGCACTCTATGATTGAGTCACTATCTCTCAAGTAGGGGATATTTGTAACTTGACAAAAGGGTATCTGACTCTGCCCTTGGTTTTCCTAGTTGTTTGGGAAAATAGTTAGTTGTTGTGCTCATTTTTTGAAGAACTTGACACATGTTGTTTCTCGTTACATACTATTGCTCGACACATACTGTTGCTCGACACTCGTTAAGAAGTTAAGCTCCTTAAGAGGGAAGTAATATAACCAATATTCTTGTTTGAAATCCACTATTGGATTTGTGTCATATTGGTCATGAATAGAGCCTAGACAAAGTGATCCAACCCTATTCCACAAATTTACATTCCCTCTTGTATGTCATCTAAAGTTGTTGTACCCGAGTAGGGTCATTGGGAGTGATTTTCCAAATCAACCCAAAATAGGAACTTGAATCATCAAGTTTGAGTGTTGTATTGAAGTTGGAAGTTGTTTACAAAGGTGTAGAGCCTATAGCAAGTGATCTCTTTCAAAATTGGAGAGGTTTAGTACCTTGGGACATAGTAAACCTGTAGCCTCTGCATCAAGTGGTATCAAAGCTCAGTAAAGGTTCTTAGGAGAAAGAAAAAATGTCAGAGGGAGATGGAGAAACCAATCTCAGAATGACTAACATTGAGTTAGCCAAACTAGTTAGGGAGCTGGTGGTTGATAATAAGGTAATGTGGGTTTACAATCAAGCCTTAAGTGATGAGTTGAAAAGACTATATGGAAAAATAGACAAGAGGACAGATGGAAACTCTGGAAAATATGAAGAAGGGGAAGAAGAAGAAGCCCCTGAGTAGGAAGAAGAAGTTCCTGCAGACTAGAGACCCCTCTTGAATGCTCATAAATCCATGGAGAGAAGAGCCTTGGAAGAAAAGTCAGATTTGCATGTTTTTAGTAGAAATATGGACCCTGATGTAGCGATGGACTATATAGAGTCCTTGATAAGTTTCTTCAAATGTGAAGATATACCAGAAAGACAAAGAGTCAAAGGTGCAAAGTTCAAGTTGAAGGAAGCAACCCTAACTTGGTGGAACTTCATCCAGACTGAGAGGGTGAAGAATGGAAAAAGTATGATATCAACATGAAACATGATGGTTACCTTGGTTAGAGAGACCTATGTTCTGGAATACTATGGGGTTTATCCATAGAAAGAAGAAAAATCTCAGACAAAGATATATGGATGTGAGTACATACACTGAAGAGTTTCAGAAATTGTGCATGAAGGCTAGCAAAAAGGAGATAGAAGAAGAAAAGTTGGAAACATACAATAATGGATTGAAATTCCCAATCCAAGAAGGCCTAAGTCTGCACACACCAGATACAGTGCACAAATTCTACCAATTAGCATTGAAAGTAGAAGATAAGTTGAGGAGAAGACAAGAGAAAAACAATAAAGGAAAAGGCGGTAACAGTAACAACATCAACAAAAACTTTAGGGGCAGAGGAAATTATTTTGGAAGAGGATAGTCTTCAAGACCATTTGTAGAACAAACACAAATAGATAAAGAATAAGGAGATTTAATCTCTAGAGGTAACTACAAAGGAAGAAGACCCTTTGGAAGGGGAAGATTCGGTGGAAGAAACAATGGTCCTTTGAAATGCTTCAACTGTAATCAGTTCGGACACCATGGCACTAGATGTATGGAAAAGATGGGATCAAACAATCAAGGAGAAAGAAGAGTTAAGTTAAATCAAGAAGACAACCAAATAAATACATAAAAGGAGCTTGAACTTGAGGAAGGCTTATGCCTGATGATGAGACAACCCCTGCTACAGATGCCCCAAGGCAGATAACCACCATAAAGAAATTCATTGTTTAGAACCAATTGCAGAAGTCATGAAAGGGTATGTAAACTAATCAGTGATTCTGGTTCTACTAAAAATTTAGTGTCTAATGAGATGGTTCAAAAGTTAAAATTACAGAAATATCCTCATCTATGTCCTTATAATGTTTATTGGTTAACTAAGGGTCAACAAATATTGGTAAAAGAAAAAGCATGGGTAGAGTTTTCTAAATACAGTGATTACAAGGACAAAGTTCTATATGACATAGTAGAAATGGATATCTTTCACCTACTCCTAGGTAGACCATGGAAATATGATGTGTATGCCACTCATAATGGTTGGAAAAATACCTACACCCTTGTCCAAAATGGTTTCTCTTTCACCATAAAGCCTCTACCTGATCCAAAATTAGAAAAATGGCCAGTAGTTATAGTTGTGGAAGAAAAAGAAATAGTTGAAACAATGAAAGGAGAAGATAAGAGAGGATATGTTTTGATTAAAAAACCAAAGGACACAACAGTAGCAGAAAAAGAGAAACCGGTGCCAAAGAAATTTTAGAAACTTCTTGAAACTTACCATGTTGTCATTGCTAGTGACTTACCCTCATCCCTCCCACCCATAAGAGACATAATTCATCAAATTGACTTTGTACCTGGTGCTTATTTTCCCAATAAGGCTCCCTACAAGATGACTCCCACTCAAAATGTAGAAATTTGAAACCAAGTGAAAGATCTTCTACAAAAAGGATTGATCAAAAAGAGCTTAAGCCCTTGTGCAGTCACATCAATACTAGCTCCCAAGAAAGATGGAACATGGAGGCTCTATACTGACAGTAGGGAAGTTAATAAAATAACAATAAAGTATAGATTTACCATCCCAAGAATTGAGGATCTCCTAGATCAGCTGAGAAATGCTTGTTATTTTACAAAAATTGACATAAAATCTGGTTATCATCAGATAAGGATAAAACCAGGAGATAAATTGAAAACTGCATTCAAGACCACAAAGGTTCTTTATGAATGGCTTGTCATGCCATTTGGGTTAAGCAATGCACCCTCAACCTTCATGAGGTTAATGAATTAACTATTTTATGATTACAATGACAAATTTCTTGTTATTTATCTGGGTGACATTCTAATTTTCATTGGCAGTTTAGAGAATCATCTAAAGCATTTGGAGATGGTGATCAAAAGGTTGCATGAACACAAACTCCTCATCAATCTAGAGAAGTGTGTCTTTTGTAGAAGGAGCTCACATTTTTGGGATTTGTAATCTCCCGAGGGTCATTCAAGATGGATCCCTCAAAAATGGATGCTATTATCAACTAACCACCCCCTAAGAATCAAGGTGATGTAAGAAGTTTCCATGGTTTACCTACTTTTTACAGAAAATTCATTAAGAATTTCAATCATGTATGTGCACCTATGATTGACACAATTAAGGTTGGAAAGAAAATGAAATTTGTTTGGACTAAGGAGGCTAACAATGTATTTGAGTACTTGAAATCAAGAGTAGCACAATATCCCATACTCACACTCCCTAATTTTAACAAAGTGTTCACAATAGAGACTGGTGCTAGTAACTTGGCTATAGGCGCAGTCTTAAGCCAGGATGGAAAACCAACAACCTTCTTCTCATAAAAACTAAATGATGCCAAGAGGAGATACTCCACATATGACCTAGATTTGTATGCTATGGTGCAGGCCCTCAAGAAATGGAGGCATTACCTGCTACCCAAATAATTTTATTTTTATAGACAACCATGCATTAAGCTATATAAACACCCAAGACAAGTTAAGCGTTAATCACGTTAAATGGATGGAACAACAACTCCAAGCCTACTCATTTTCAATTAAACATAAGAAGGGTGTAGCAAATAAAGTGGTCGATGCACTAAGAAGAAGAATTGTCCTAATCCAAGAAATACAAGTCAAGAGCATTGGGATAGCTTCTCTAAAGGATCTCTACATTAATGATCCATATTTCAGTGAAGCATATGAAGTATGTACAAAACTTGTGCACAAATACCACACTTATTTTTTCAGAATTTTTGATACAGGATGGCATACTCTTCAAAGGTAGTCAACTGTGCATTCCTAGGTGTTCCATGAGGGACAACATAATCCAAGAAAATAATTGTGGGGGAATGAGTGGTTACTTTGGCTTAGACAAGACACTAGAAGCAGTCAGAAGACACTACCATTGGCTTAAGATACAGAATGATGTCACAACATTTGTCCAAACTTGTGTTATTTTCCAACAAGCCAAAGGTGTTTCAACCAACCAAGGACTGTATCAACCATTACCTATACCCTCAAAACCGTGGGAATCCATATCAATGGATTTTGTAATGGGATTACCAAGGACTAAATAGGGATTTGACAACATTTTTGTTGTAGTGGATCGCTTTAGTAAAATAGCACACTTTATTCCCTGCAAAAGCACATATGATGCATCACATATTGCTCAATTATTTTTCAAATAAATTGCCAAAATATATGGTTTACCTTAGTCTATTGTCTCAGACAGAGATGCAAAGTTTTAGGGACATTTTTGGAAGACATTGCACATGAAGTTGGGCACAAATTTACAATTCAATTCTGCCTACCATCCACAAACTAAATATGCTTTCAATGATTTTGTTAACAAATCAACAGGTAGGACACCATTTCAAACATTCCATGGTCTTCATCCAAGGCGACCAATGGAGCTCAAAAATCTCTCAAATGATTTGCATATCAGTGCTCAAGGTGAAGATCTTGTAGTAATGATCAAATATATACAAAACCAAGTAAAGGATAATTTGGAACAAACAGTGCAGAAGTACAAAGCACAAGTAGATAAAAGGAGGAGAGAAGTACATTTTTAGATAGGTGACAAAGTGTGGGCTTACCTGAGAAAGGAAAGAATCCCTAAAGGACCTCATACAAAGCTTCACATGAAGAAGATTGGTCGCTGCACAATTCTTCATAAATTTGGCTAGAATGCTTATGAAATAACATTGCCACCCACACTCTCTATTTCTCCTATTTTCAATGTTTCTGACTTAACCATTTTTAGAGAAAATACAGGTATTGTAGGTGAAAAAATAGATGGAGATGAACCACAGGGTGACTGGATTCATGATATACCCCCCGATTAGCCTCTCCTTTTAGAAAATATTCTTCAATCAAATATTCTCAAGAAGACCAGAAAGAACACCTACTTGCAGTACGTATTGAAATGGAAAGGACTACCAGATATTGATGCCACATGGATGACTGAACAAGACATTCTCAAGCATGGCTTTACTGTAGACCAACTCAACTCAAGTGGGAACTTGATTTATTTTTCACCAGGGGAGTATGGTGTAGGAGCCCCAACATCCTAAAGGAATTTTCAACATGTCCTAAATATCTAGGATTCCTTGTTTTTAATAATTATCCATTTGTAAGACCTAGTGCCAAGATTTGGTCCTTATGAACCACTTGTTCAACTATGGTCAAAGGATCCATAAATTTTGAATTTGAATTAATTTTATGTTTTAGGTGTTCATTAAATAGGTTTGGTCCATTTGTGACCCCTAGGAAAGTGAACAATCCACAATTATTCAATTGGTGCAAAATATGCAAAAATACAACATTTGCATAAAAATGTTGCATAGCAACATTTTGCCGATAGGACAAATTTTAAACGTTGGTTGTAAACATTCCTCCCAATGGATTCTTATTTTAAATTCTGTTGTAACCATTGGAGGAACTCCCAAAATATCCCTCATAGGCGGGTCGAGGAGAGAGAATGACAAGTAATGTAATTTTTGCAAATAATCAATACAATAGAATCATTTTCCTACAAATAGTCAATTTTTCTGGATCTGTATAGCCCCGTACATACTCAAGTTGGAATAAAACCAATGGTTTATTTAATTTAAGTTTATTATCTTTATTTTTCATTTGGTTTGAGTCCTTGATCAATTGTAGAACTCAAGATATTGTAAATTTTGTAATAATTGTCTGAAAACCCTAAGCACCTAGGGTTTCCCTGAAAAAACAACCAGTTCTCCTCATTCCACCATGAGATAAATATGAGGGTTTTTGAAATGAGGGGGATTTTTATGTGTTCCAAGATTCCAAAGGAAATTTTCAGGTTGGTGGTCACAGGAAAGAGTTTGAACTGATTCTCGGTCAACATCTCAATGTGGCGACCAATGAACAACAAAGATAATTGATGACAGAGGCATGTTGGGGTTGCATCAAGCACTCAGATTCAATTTTTGGGGTACATTTGGCATAGAGACTTTCCTTGAACCAATGGTTAGTCTTTGTACTCCAATTCTTGAGTACTTCCTTTGCTAATCAGACCTAGTTGGGGTTATTAGGCCTGTAAAGTATATTGATATTTAGGCACTCTATGATTGAGTCACTATCTCTCAAGTTGGGGATATTTTAAACTTGATAAAAGGGTACCTAAATCTACCCTTTGTTTTCCTATTTGTTTGGGAGAATAGTTAATTTTTGTGCTCATTTTTTGAAGAAATCGACACATGTTGTTGCTCGACACATACTGTTGCTCGACACGTATTGTTGCCCAGCTCTAGTCAGGAAGTTAAGTGCCTTAAGAGGGAAGTACTATAACCAATGGTATTGTTTGAAATCCACTATTGGATTTGTGTCATATTGGTCATGAATAGGGCCTAAACAAATTTATCCAACCCCATTCCACAAATTTACATGGCCTCTTGTATGTCATTTAAAGTTGTTGTATCTGAGTAGGGTCATTGGGAGTGATTGTCCAAATCAACCCAAAATAGGAACTTGAATCATCAAGTTTGAGTGTTGTATTGAAGTTGGAAGTTTTTTACAAAGGTGTAGAGACTATAGCAAGTGACCTCTTTGAAAAATTGAGAGGTTCAATCCCTTTGGACATAGTAAACCTATAGCCTCTGCATCAAGAATAGATCCACTATTGATATAAAAATACAGCACAACTAAAATATCTATAGACATATTCAACTCACTACTTCTAGTATCTAACACATTAAGGTTCACACTGCTCTTCAGCACACTTCACTCAATTTCATACAACTAGGGAGACAAATCCTATTTCATACACTCTCATTACATAAGCACATAATTGTACATAATTTGTACAAGCATACACGTCTTTCACACACATCCTTTAATTATTTATCATTTATTCATATCATTTTTGAATTTGCGGAGTTTCCCACTATTATCTAGAAAATAACCAAACATAATTTTGAATTAGGTTGGCACTAAACATTCCTGTAGTGAAAAGGAATGAGAAGTGGACCACACTACATATCTGGGACCAAAAGTAGCATCACACATATTACATATCATCTTCCATTCATTGATACAATTAATTGAAGTGTAAACGCCCAATGTCAGTCAAACCTAAAGTAAGAATACCAACAAACTTGAAACTATGTCTCTAAAATCCAATTTTTCTTACTAACTGGAACAATGAAGAAAACATAATTCAAAACTTATTTCCAAAATAAAAACATCAGAAAAAAAATAACATAGAAATGTGAAGCATGTATTTCACATAGAAAATACTATCAATCATAGTCTTGCTCAGACATGTACCAATTCCAATATTTTGTATTTTGAAACATGAAAATCTAAAACCAATTACTTAAAACACCTTCTAGAAATATACCAAAATCTCATCATCATATATGCAATGTGAATAATATGTGGAGCACTAAATTCAACAACACTACACAAAAAATATGTTGACATCAATGACAACCATACCAAGTAATCATACTGATTCCTAACTTATCCAAACCAATTCATTGTACTCAATACTACAACATAAACTACGAGAAAACCAATATTTAATTCTTCAACATAGGAGATAATTTAGAAAATAAAATTAGAAATATTTTATTTTACCAAAGTGCTAACCTCCTAGGGGTGTACTTGGGCTATTAAAGAGGAGAACCAAATTTTTACAACTCAATCTTGGAAAGGCTTCAAAAAAAGGTGGCAGGGTGGAAAGGAAAACTTTTTAGTGTAGGAAAGCTTCAACTACTTGTAGCCTCTATTCAAAGTATTTCAATTTAGTTTCTTTCTCTTTTTGAAATTATAGGTACTATGGTTGATAAATGAGAAATAATTAAGAGAAACTTCTTATGGACAAGAATGAAGGAAAATATAAGAATGGCTTTGATCAATTGGGATACGATTTCTTGTCCCAAGAAGTATGGGGGATTAGGCATAAGAAGAATCAATTTTCTTAACAAAGCCCACATGTCTAATTAAGTATTTCCTTTTTAATATCATAAATATTATGTCCATTTGATTTTATGAGATACTATTGTTATGTGAGCTTTACATGCATCAAATTCTACCCTCCGTAATTAAATATACCACCAACTTTAATATTACTTGTAAATATACCTTAATAGTTACCAATGACAATGTGTAAACTAGTATTAATTAGATACCACAATAGTTTCATAAAACCATTAGGATATGAATACAAAATAAAATTATTGTGCACTCTAATTTACCTCTACAATTCATACATCTATTTTTTCCCACTCATCTAGGATATCTTGGTTAAACTATCCATCTACTGCATAAGCTTAAAATTCCATTTAAGTTATTCAAAACAACTCTACATATACTAAGTGACTAAACTAGTTATAATGAATTCTCGATGCAAGATAGTCTACTTTATCCAAAGTGAGCTTCATATTCTAGTGTTTGATCCCAATTTCTCTAATACAAATGTAAAATCCTCCCTTAACCACTACTATTTTTTTAGTTCACAATAATCCCAAGTAACACTTAGCATCCGTCATCCTTTCAATATAGGTGATTTCCAATGGACATTCTTGATATAATGATTAGCTTCAAGTACAACTATTTGAATGGTGATTTAACTACCCATACAACCTTCACCATATCAAATTCTCGATAGACCCTAGAAATCCTTTACCTCTATGAACCAAGTGAATGCCAAATAATATAAAATATATAATAGTAGATTTAGGCATTCACCTTTGGCATGGTCCAATGACAATGTGCTAATTGTTGTTGTACTATATTGAGGTTAACCCTTGACAATGTTTCCTCCATGAACAAGTTGAATACCTACTAATCCCTTTTATAGGCCCAATATAAACCATTGGTACAATCTAATGACTACCTATCACTGCATAGATATCCCCATAGTTAAAACTTGTGGGGGTTGTATATAATAGGATTCATGATACTGATCAAATGGATATGTATATTACAATCAAGAAAATTAAGATCTATAAAAAATAGTAGTGTATCCACCCCTACCCTCCCAACATAATACGATATTTATAAATGCATGACATAGAAATTTGTTAATCCAGACCATTACAAAAAAATAATTATGATCCCTAATGTAGTAGGATGATACTACAATGAAGCTATAATATAGCCAATCAAGATATGAGGAATAAGTAGATGAACATTAGAATAATGTAGGAATTACATAATGATAAGGCTCATAAACGAAAAAATAGAATAAGAATGTAATCCAATATAGGAAACAAGCAACCAAAAAGGCATATAGTCTACATAAGGTAGAGAATTGTGAGAAAGTATAAAAAGAAAATAGAAGAAAACTAATGTAATGAAAACAAAGTGTAAGGGTGCATACAAAACAAAAATAGAAGCTTGATGTGGTAAAGATGGGCTAATACAAGGGTACAATATTAAATACAAGAGTAATAAATAGAAAAGTTGCAAGCAAGTCAAGTGGAAGGATAAGGAAATGCCCCCAAGTCGGGGAAGGTAAGAACATGAAATGAGATAATAAAAATTGCATATGGAAAGAATACCAAGCATAGCTCAATCAAAAGGTCAAAAGGTGAATAGTGTAATGTCAAATAATTACATACTCTACAATTTCATCACTAGAAATCATTACTCATTTTAAATCCTATAACACATTTTAAGGACTCAATTTAGCCTACCTTTGAAATTTCTCCTAGTTTGAATATCAAATATTATGCGTTTATGTTTCTTGTCATGTATTTTTAATGTTTTTCTTTTAATTTAGTGTGATGTTTTGTGATGTTTTTAATCTACACTACGAAGATCAAAATACAATCACATGGATATCTACATAGTCAAAAAAAAATCCTAGAATATAGTACAACCAAACCTTATTAGTATGCATAATAATATTAATTAATTACTCTAATTTTTTAAGAGTCATTTTCTTATCTTTTTATCAAATTCATGGTAGAATTATTTAACTTTACTATTTGAAATCGTAATTGGATCATAAAATATTTTGGAATGGGACTCCCTTTTTGTTTTTTTCATATGTTATGCTAGTTATAATTAGATTCTCACATAGTTTACAATATTTTTTTCTAATACTATCTTGACTTTGTATTATCACTTAACTTTAGTATCAATGTTATTGTGAGCCCACCTTTTTTATATTTTCATTACATTCAGTTGTATCTATTGCAAAAGGTTTTGAATATTACAATAATTTTTTATTGTTTCTCTTCTACATTAGCATGTTTTGGAGTTTCTTATGGAAATTTATTATGGAGAAAGCACAACTTATTTTTAACCTGTTGTAAAATACTATATTCACACTTTGAATAACATGTCAATACTACTATTGTTCATCTCTAATTCTCTTTTCTATTCAAGATCTTATTGCATTTTTATATAATGTTTTATTACTGCTATACATAGGTATGTTTAAAAATATAGGGGGCCAAAAAATATTTAGGAAGTGGAATAGAGGATAGTGTACTCTCCTCATAACACATTGATATGAGTTAATCCACTCACAACACACTAATGAAGTTTCTTGAGAATCCCAAAAAAGACTCTATAGAATCAAACTAGGGTTCTCCCCCTTTTATAAGTCGACCTATAGAAACTAATAGCTTTTGATAACCTACCCTCTAATAATACCACCAAATTGTAGTTACTATGCACAACCTTTTCTCACCTACAACAATGGAGACCTACCTTCATAAAGCCAAAACAAACAAATTTCACACCATTTGGATAGTGTACCCAGAAAAAAGATTTTATTACAGAATATATATTCTTTTCTTTTTAGATTCAAGAATACATGTTTCCTAAATTCACTCTCTTATATATGCACAAACTCCTCAACTACACATGCACTCTTAGCACATTCTTTGTCTCTTATTTCATAACCTTAATACTCACATGTAGCCTTTCATCCACATAATTCTTACTTCTAATGTCACCTCATTTTTCCATATGTTTCCTAATTAGTCTCATGTGTCTTTTTCTCCTCTTCTTACCTCACTAGGTCTAGTTGATCTCATGAAATCTCTTCACTTCTTCTCATCATGTTGCTTAGTCTATCTCACATGCACCATCTTTCTTCATCAACATTCTTATGGCCTCACTTGCTCATAAAAAACTCTATTCAACTCTGATGTAGGAGCATCCTGGGGTAGTTGGCAATCCTTCTCAACCAAAAATATGTTTTCCTTTGTTCTTTAGCTTGTTTGGAGACTTCTCAGTGAAGTACTTTGTTACCATGTTTCTCAGGTATGCTTGTTCTGCGTTCCTTTCTATTTCTCGAGTATGCTTGTTCTGAGTTGGTTTCTGTTGCTTGGGTATGCTTATTCTGTGATGTTTTTCTATTGCTTGGGTATGCTTGTTCTGAGATGTTTTTCTGTTGCTCGGGTATGCTTGTCCCGAGTCGTTCTCTGTTGCTCGGTGATCTCTGTTCCTGATTTGTTGATGTTGCTCAGTTTGTTGTTTTCAAGTTGTTATCCTGATCTGACCAACTTCTACATTTAGTTCTCATGGCGTAATTAATGTGAAGTCTCTCATTGGGATATGTGTGGACCTAAATCTAGGTTGATGTATTCTCCTATGTATTTTTTATTAATTGCAGCCGAATGGTGCATTTAATATTTGTTCATTGTAGAGTGTATGGCTGAGTGGGTCATTTAGTTATTGTTTACAAGCTGAATTATGGCAAGTGTGTATAAAAATGAGTCTAGGTTGATGTTTAGAGGCATGAAAGACGGAGAAAATGGGGGGAAGATAGATAGAGGATAGAAGAGTAAGATAATAAGCTAAATAATTGTAAGTTGTTGCAAATAGTTGCAAGTGGGTAGACAGAGATTGCAGATTTCTTGGTGGCTTGCGAGCACAAGTTCAGATCTAGTTTCTTGTACTTAGCTATAGGGTAGATGGATAATATTGGATCCTATGAGATCTTTCTGAATCTGTTGATGTAATTGGCCCTAATTGGGAAGGCCTTACAACCTAGCATATTGCATGTAGTTGGAATTCTGAGATAATATAAATTGATATTGCTATATCTTGTGTTGTGTTATTTCCGTTCTGTGTTTGTGTTGTTGGCTGCAAGTTTGGATAGTCCTTTATTCAATTCTCTAAGCTTGGACTGCATCAAGTGGTATTAGAGATACAATTTTGTTTCTTACGGAGCTTAGGGTTTTTGAAGATATGGAGAGATGCCCCCCAGAAGATTGGACCCTAGGGTGATTGCAGATATTTATGAGGAGGTGGAAGAGAGGATAATAAAAAGATTCAGATCTGAGATGGCGGCGATGAAGAATGAAATCATAGAAGGTATCATAAATATTGGATTGCATAAAGGTCCGAGAATGGATGATGGTTATGAAGAAGTTGCTAAAGATTTTGAAGTTGTTGGATCTAGTGGAAATGACAGAGCCGATCAGATAAAGAGATCTAGAGGAGACATATATGATCGGTTGTAGAGATCTAGAGCTCGGTTGAGTACAAACTACAGAATGGGGGTTTCTAATTTCTCAGGTACATTGAAGCCTGAGGACCTAATTGATTGGATCGGTGAGTTAGAAGGCTACTTTGAATTAGAAGACATTGAAGATTTGATTAGAGTGAGGTTGGCACAAACTAAGTTGAAGGGGCATATTGCTTTATGGTGGAAAGAGTTGCAGAGGGACCAAGAAGAAGAAAGTGAGACGAAGATCAATTAGTGGAGGTTGATGGTGGAAAAGATAAAGGCTAAGTTCATTCCTGTCGACTATGAACTTGAATTGTTTAAGAAATTGCAGAATCTGAAACAGAAGGAGATGACTGTGGAAGATTATACTGAGGAGTTCTACAAGTTGACTATTCAGTCTGGGTGTAGAGAACTTTCCAAAGAAAAGGTGGCAAGGTATGTTAATGGTTTGAAATTTAATATCTAAGATGAGATTGGTATGTTGAAGATTGACTCAGTAGAAGATTCTTATCAGTATGCATTGAAGGCAAAAGATAAGTTAAGGAGGAGACATTATGGTAATTCCTGAGGGAAAGAGAAGTAAGAGCAATCGATAAAAGATAAACTGAGAGTTGAAGATGAACCAAAAACTGTTGAACCGAGGAGAAAGATAGGTAGAGGTGGATTCAGAGGTACTTGTTACAATTGTGGAGAAGAAGGACATCAGTCATTTGAATGTCCCCATGTAGATAGGAAGGTTGGTAGTCACCAAAATGCTGTGGTGAATGAGGTTGCTGAGAATGAAGGTGAGGTGGAGGGTATGAATATTTTTCTTAGGAGAACTTTTCTGCCCTCGAAGTAAGCTGATTCTTGTCAAAGGAAGAAGTTGTTTAGGACTATTTGCAAGTTGGGTGGTAAATGTTGTAAGGTGATTTTTGATGGAGGAATTACTGACAACCTAGTTGCTGAGGAGTTGGTTTAGAAATTTGGTTTGAAAAGGTTGAGGCATCTTTGTCCTTATAGGATAAGTTGGTTACAAGCTAGTCATGCAATAGAGGTGAAGGAGCAGTGCATGGTGAGTTTTTATATTGGTTCTTAGAGAGATGAAGTATTATGTGACATTGTGGAGATGAGTTCTTGTCATATTTTACTCGGTAGACCTTGGCAGTATGATAGAGAGGCTATTCATAACTGTAAAAGAAATTCCTTTACTATACTAAAGGATGGACAAAAGTCTATTTTGATTCTTTTTAAGGATGCAAAGCTCGAGAGGAGGAACTTGACCATTGGTAGCAGACCTAAAATGGTTGCAGTGGATAGTGCAGACATGAGTGTGCAGAAATATGACAATAAATTAGCAAGTGCTAGTGGTAAAAGGATGCAAAAGAAGAACCGAGGGAAGAGTGTGTCGGTTGAGGACTCAGAAGATATGTATATCAATAACTAGTTTGGGATCTATGTTATGAATCCCAACATATGTTTGTCTAGCTTCTGAGAACATCTTTTCGCACCTAGGGTGTCTGATACAGGAGCATCCTAGTGTAGTTGGCAATCTTGCTCAACCAAAAATATATTTTCCTTTGTTCTTTAGCTTGTTTGGAGACTGCTTGGTGAAGTACTCTGTTACCTTGTTGCTTGGGTATGCTTGTTCCAAGTTACTTTCTATTTCTGGGGTATGCTTGTTCTGAGTTGGTTTCTGTTTCTTGGGTATGCTTATTCTGCAATGTTTTTCTATTGCTTAGGTATGCTTGTTCCGATATTTTTTTCTTTTACTTGGGTATGCTTTTCCCAAGTTGTTCTTTGTTTCTCGGTGGTCTCTGTTCCCAATTTGTTGTTTTTGCTTGGTTTTTTGCTTCTAAGTTTTTATCCTGATCTGGCCAACTTCTACATTTAATTCTCGTGGCTTAATTAATGTGGAGTCTCTCATTGGGATCTGTGTGGACCTAAATCTAGGTTGATGTATTCTCCTATGTATTTTGTTATTAATTGCAGATGACTGGTGCATTTAATATCTATTCATTATAGAGTGTATGACCGACTAGGTAATTTAATTATTGTTTACAAGTTGACTTGTGGCAAGTGTGTATAAAAGAGAGTCTAGGTTGATGTTTAGAGACATGACAGACAGAGAAAATGGGGGGAAGATAGATAGAGGATAGAAGAGTAAGCTAATAAGATAAATGATTGTAAGATGTTGTAGATAGTTGCAAGTGGGTAGACAGAGATTGTAGATTGCTTGGTGGCTTGCGAGCACAAGTTCAGATATGGTTTCTTCCACTTAGCTATAGGGTAGATGGATAATGTTAGATCCTGCAAGATCTTGTTGAATCTGTTGATGTAATTGTCCCTAATCTGGAAGGCCTTAAAGCCTAACATGTTGCATGTAATTTTAATTTTGAGATAATTTAAACTGATATTGCTATATCTTGTGTTGTGTTGTTTCCTCTGTGTGTTCTTTTTTTTGGCTGCAATTTTGGACAGTCCTTTATTGGATTCTCCGAGCTTGGACTGCATCAAACTCTCTGCATGCATTCTGTCACCCTCCTTGTGCTATTTTCTCATTGCATATAAAATCCTTATGTCATCACAATTGTTTATGGCTTCTTTGACTCACCACTCCCTTCCTATTATTCTTGTTGACCCTTTTTCAAATTTTCTCGCATTTCTAGTTTGATCCTTTTTATATTTTCAAACCCTCCTCTTGGTTTTTGTTTCCTTTCCTTGGATTTGTCTCAACTCTAATTTAGAATATTTGACGACCATGTCTCCAAATTTTTCATGAATTCAGTGGTGGTTTTATATGGTTCTTGATTGGTTTTCATTTCTGAGTTTCATCTCCTAATTTGATTTATCATTATATGTTTCCCTTGAGCATAACCTTTTTTCTTGGGTTAATTATCACTCTATCCTGTTTGAGGCATTTAGGAAACCTTAGATTGTTTCTCACCATAATCTTAGATTGATGCAAGAGCATCCAATGAATTGTATGGGAAATTTTGCATCACCCAAGAAAAATCTTTTTTCCTTTTTTTTAGTCTATTTTAGTTGGAGCCCATAATGATACTTATGAGGTGTAAGACAAACACAAGCTTGAAATAGCCAAATAATATTCAACTCCTATTTTAGTAAGTCATCATATTTGGGTTCAAATGGCTATAACAACTGACCCCAATGAGGAAAATTGAAAAATAAAATGATTGGTGAAAGAACCATCTCAATATCCTACACCATTTGGAAGATATTAAAGTTTTTGTCTTGATAAGAATTTCCAATAAAGTTTCAAAATAAAAATTAAAGTTGAAAATAGGAAAAATATATCTTTGGATGTATTTGGTGTTGCATATTTTTTCGTGATCTTTCCAATGATATGTTATAATAGAAAATATTATGTCTAAGTCAAAATTTATGGCTCCTAGAAGTAGTACCACCAAGACTCAAGTTTCAATAAAAAATACGTCTCGGTAGGAAAATGAGCATATGGTGATGCTTATGTAGAAGCATTGGCCAATTTGAATAAATCATTACAAAGATATTACAACCATAGCCTATCACTATACCATAAGAAATGTTAAATTGTGATGGAATAAGATGTAGCGCTTGGACATTATGTCTCTAATAAAGTCATACAACTAGAAGCCACCAAGATTGAGGTAATAAAAAAAAATTCAATCCCTTTTAAACAAAATGATGAAAGAATATTTTTACGGCATGTGGATTATTATGGAAGGTCAATTAAAGATTTTATCAAGCTTGCATTGCCATTATTTATTATGATAACGAAATATGCAAAGTTTCGATGGATAGATGGATGTAAAGAAGCATTCCAAACACCAAAGGATGCATTGACCAAAGAACCTGTCCTTGAGATAAAAATTGGAATCTATCATTCCACATCCACATTGATGCCTAAGGCCATGTTAGTGGGATAGTCGTGTTAGCACTGCCTTGTAAAAAATTTGAATTTCTTGGTCTTTTTCTTTTCCCGGGCTTCCTTGTTTCAAAACCAAGTGCTTTGCTGATGAAAATAAACCCTAAGTCATGGCGCATTCTATTTTGCAGTTACCTTTTTCCTTTCACTTAGGGCATGTGTTCTAATTGAATCGCCTTTTCGCGATACCCTAAGCAAATATTCCATATCTCTCCCCGACTTTATTTTTTCCTTGTGTCGCGTAGTCTCGTTCAAAATTAGCATATTCCTTTTGCCTTCTGAGACTTCACGATATGTCGGGTAGTCACGGGATAACCATTTCATAAGGCTTTATACAGATGGAACCCACTGCTTAGTCGGGTGATTGCGGCAGATTCTCAGCGGTTAAGAAAATGTCTTCAGACTCAGCGATTACTTCATGTCGCATTATCGCCAAATCAAGCCAAAGCTGACAGTTAAGTTTTCCTTCAGTCGCATGGTCTCAGAATAGAACAGCGGTTAAGGGATTTTGATTCAGAATTCGCGACTAACCGTGTGAATTTTGCAGTATTGCTTAGTCGGGATGTCGCCAGATCAAGATGATGACTCAGTTCTCCAGTGTGCAGTAAGTGAACCAGTGATTGTGTGACATGTGTCATAAGGCAGGTGGACGCTAAAGGGTTTTCTCCTGGTCGCCAGAAGAAGAAAAAGGATTCAGCGACAATGAGACTAAGTGTTTTTCCCTTTTGTCACGGTATCGCAGAAAGATTTAAGGGTATGTATGATCATCTAGTGATTAAGCGACGGCCGTCAGATGAAAGAATAAGAGGATCCAACGGTAGTCGTAGAGTCTGAGAAGAAAAGTGCCTTAAGGAAAAGGTCCTCCCGACTTGGCGATTAAGGTATGTCGTGCAGTCGTCAGAAGTGAAAAAGGGCGCTTATGACCTATTAAGGTAAGATTGAACATTAAGGACTTATATCCCCCGACTTGGCGACTAGGCATTGTCACATAGTCTTGAAACAGAAATTAAGCATTTGGCGACAAGGAGAAAACTGTAAAGGTTAAAGGCAAAGGTCAGTCGTGCAGTTGCTTGAACATGAAAGTAAGCCGCCCAGACTTGGCGACTAACCGCTAGAAAGCCGGAGATAGCAGCCACGACATGGAGAAAACTGTTGGTTGCTAGGTCACCCAGAAATGAAGGAAGAATTAAAATTGACTTGCGACTTTGATTTCAGGTTCGTCGCATGGTCACCGGATAAATCTAAGGTTAAAATGAGCTAAGTTTGCAACAACCAATGGGAGTGTGCTATGTGTCATTTTCTGGTGATTTCTGGGCAATCTATGCATAAATATGAGATTTTCACTGAGCATAAAATGGTACAAAATAGATAAGAGATATGGTAAAATTCATGTCTGAGGCCAAAACCACCATGGACGCCAGGTGAGGTGGAAGCTATTGTCTTTTGATTGGCCTACCGTCAAAGAAGAACAGATGGGAAGAAAAAAGGATGAATCAAATATGGTTAAGCCACGAAGAACAAACCTTGTTAATTAGCTGCCACCTGTTTAATTAGTTGTTGCAAAGTTGGTGCCAGCAGTCGGTTATCCTTCCCAGATGTCTGTAGCTTGTTGTATCCTTGTGCTATAAAAGGATCCCAAGATGACTGGTACAAGGATGGTCATTTTTCTGTCTGAGAATACTACTAAGTCAGTTGCAATATATCTGGTCCTTTTGGAGAAATCTCTGTTGAATGTAGTAATTGATAATGACTTCTGAATGAAATCCAGTTCACAGTTTCTGAAGCATTTAGTGGATTTTCTGTCTTCATTTGCATTCTGAATTTTGTTTAAATTGAATGTTCAAGGAGCATTTTTAATTTATATGTCTGTAAGGAAGATATATGAGATACTTCTAGGGTTCTTTCAAGGAGAGAATATGCCTTA
>MU213784.1:69083-91129 GCA_018584345.1 Thuja plicata
AATTCTTTTCTCCTTTTCAATCATTTCCTGATTTGGATCATGTTGAGACTCATGTCCTCTTCTATTACTTTGAAAAAAAGGATTACAATTTTCACTACTGCTCTCATGACTATGATGGCTTGAATTATGGAATTGTTCACAAGCATATTCTTTGTCATCTTTATTGGGATATATCATGTGAGGTACATAAGGCATCTTTACACTTGAAGTCCTGATTTCCTTAGCATTAAGTCTAATTCAAGTTGATCTGGATGCAAGGATCTTCTTCCCCACATGGAAATTATTAATAACAAAATTATGTAACCAAGTTTATCACTTCTTTGAGTTTGTAGAGTCACCACCCTCTTCTTAGAAGGAAATGAAATTAATTGATTTGGGTTCTTCCTCAATAGAGTATATGCTACAAAAATATGAATAGAAGCTTAAGTTTTAAGCATATAAATTTTAAACAATGAAAACTTTAATAGAAGTTATAAGATCTATTATATCAAATTTAAAAGCTTTTGATGATATTACTCATACATCCATTTCTTTATACCTGAAAATGTAAAATCTGAAATTTTCAAAATCTAAGAAACAACGATTATTAAGATGCTTTAATAGAGAAGAAAAGATTAAAAGCTGAATTAAAATATCAACTCTAAATAAAATCTGAATTATGTAACTCACCACAATGTCTTAATTTAATGAATCTCTATGCTATTCTATAAACAAAAAACTTGTAAAGTTTACTTGCAACTCGTTCCCTAGTAGAGTTGCCAATCTATTGGTGCTCAAATCGACAGATTGGACTTCCTATGGATTTCTCTTATCCAATGAAGATAGATACAATCAATTTGCCAACGAACAAGGTTTCAACAACCTCCTACAATTCTGGCTCCATAGAACCAAGGCTGGTGGGCCTGTACTTTAAGCTCATCTTTGAAGTATTTTAGAGGTTTCCTATAGCGGATAACTGATAACTTCAACTCTTGCTTCTCAATGTGTTAATAAGATCACAAAACTGAAAATATATGTTATTCAAATATAATGTTATTAAAATTGGTTGATATAATTGAGATATGAATTGGATAAGATGAAAGAAAAGAGTAATTCAAAACTTGAAACAATGGAACCTTATACCGTAATTCAATTAACAAGAAAGACCAGTGCTTTATTTCAATAATGGGCAATAGAGTCGATAATTCTTCAATCCTACGTTCAACTTTAGAGACAGCTTTGAAAACAAAATCTTATCACCTTAAAGGCGTTATGAGATGCACATATAACTAAAAGTTTAAATATATTTCAATTTAATACTATTCCTCAGATGACAGACCAATTGATCAATGCATTAATCAATAGGATTTAATCATGCAAAAATGAGAAAGAAACAATTGAATATATAAAATATAAACTTTGAAATGAAATATACGCAACTCAAAATTATCATTTTAAGGAATTTCAAATTGATTTTTCTAAAGGACTTGATTGTAAAGAAATAACAAGAATGATTGCAAAATTGAAATAAATACAGACTTATCTCTGTTTGATAATAAAATGTATATCAGATCCTTGCATACAATGTTTGAAATCGACTATCTTTCATTCCATCATTCCCCAATAATCCATAGTTTCAACATATCAGTAATCATGTCATGTTCGATGTTATTTTTTTTTGGCAGATTTATGAATGAATATAAATATAAAATCAAAAGGGTGTGTGAAAACATCACACCCTTTCCCTAAAAACTAATCCATAACCGACAATTCTTTCAACTACATTGATTTGAAATACAAATCTCTCATCATTTTTTATTACACCTACCAACCATTCGGTTGGATAACTATACAAACTTCCAAACCGATTCATCTATAATAAAACCTCCCTTATGGAATTTTGGGACCCTCCTTGCTGTGTTGGAGATGGTGGAAGCACTTGATGGGTTTGTATATTTGTGTCCATTCCTACGTTGAAGCTGACTGGAAGAGGATAACATTGTATCTCTATTGGTGCTCACGCTGAAGCTCAAAAGATTCCGCAATATAACATAGTTTACTCCATTGTTATATTGACATCTTAGTCTGCAATACGTATGTTTCTGATCAATGTATCTATAAACTTATTCTGTAATATGAATTGTGTCGCTGATCTTTGAAGACTATTGTTGTTTTGTATATTAATCTGTGATATATTCCCATCTCTACAAAGTATGTCTTAAGTTTAAAAATGTGTATTATGACACATCTCCAAACTGCTTAACCTGTCACATTTTTTATTTATAGTCCCTGCATTTACATGCTGGAAACTGATTATGCATCGCCTTGCAAACTACAAACGCCTTCCACAAAAGGTAAATACATATTAAAAAAATCTTCCAATCATCACAACGTTCCTATCCATATTCTCTTTGTGGCGTTGGGTAAATTGCATCTTGTACATGCTATGCAAGTTGGTGGCAGCGTGGAGAACTTAATGCTGATAGTATAGACATGTTGGATCTACAGACTGTATCGACCCCGCTATTCCTCTATATGATGCCACATCTTAGTGACTTTGTTTTATGTCATATTTTAACGACTGTAGAATGGCGTTTGATCACGAACCCCATTACTCTGTAGACTGTGTTGTGTTGGTGATTGTATTTGCTTGGAGGCATGGTGATGATAGAGGTGGCGACCAGCATGATAGACGGCTGATAGAAATGGTTAAAAATCCTTCGCAGACTGTTGGATCAAGTGTCCATGTGGCATGGGATATAGTGTCTGGTGTCTTGTTTGCATCGACCCATGCCACGCATATTTGTGGCAGTGATTTATTTGCTGAAGGCGTCCATACTATTTGAAATATGAAAACATGTCGTGCTTGTTGTCTTCATCGACCCTATCTTTTGCTTGCCACCTTTGTAATAATGCCGACATCATTATTATTTTAGTACTCACCACCTTTTTCCACCTAAAACATTAAAAGTAATAGTTATGTTTTAAATGTTAAAGTATTGATCAAGGTATAATTATAATTATTAAACCATCTATAATATTAATAATCAATAGATAAAAGAAGAATTTCAAATAATAGTAATTTAATCATAAAACACTTGAAATTAACAATATCAATAACATAGTCCTTTATCCATATAATTATATAAAGCTTTATAACTTTTGTTTGTTAGTTTTGCTTTGTACTAACTTCTTTTTATTTTGTTACAAACTTTGTTTTAATCAATAGTAACAATAATAATAAGTAACATACCATGAATTAGATTTATCTTTCCTTATAACAAATGGCATGAAATCCAAAACTTTTAGCTAAGCATATATTAAAACAACTCTTGCTCGAGATTAAAAAGAATCATTAAACATACATTAATATCATGGATAAGGAATAAGAATCCAGGCACATAATATTATGGATGTTTTCAAAAGTAACATAGTATAAATAACATTTTCCATGACAACATTTTACCAAACTTTCCCTTATATTCATAAGAATAACATATGGATTCAAATATATGGAAAGGAAATATCATTTATTATTATTGTTATTGATCAAATCATAACACATTGTAATCTTATAGATCATGACCGTAAATAATAACATCATCCTTCCATTGAAAATAATGAATATTCAAATACATGAAGGCTTGACTAAGACAAGATCAACCTCTTCAAAATATTAATAGATCGCTAATTAAAACATTTGAAAGCATCATTGAATCAAGGATATAATCATCTTTTAAAATATTTCCTCTTAGGTCATGATTGCAAGTTGACTACTTTTATCATCAATGTGGATTCTAAAGGCTTTGAAAGGTAATGAGCCATGAAAATTCCTTGTGAGAAACAACATGGAGAGAGTAAAAATTAAAAAAGGAAAAAGTTGGAAAGATATTCCTTTACGTGAAATTGTATTGGGAGATTTTGAGATTCAAGTTTTTGGGTCCAAGGTTTTTCATACCATCTAGAAGGCATGGGGTCAGGTCAGTCCTCATATCTGTTCAAGAAGTGTTGTTGGGAAAAATCCTCCATATGTAGTTTTGGATAGATCTATTATGTGGGGATTGTACCTAAATGGTAAACCTCGCGCATTGACTCAGTGATGTTCAACAAAAAAGTGGTATTTAAAAGGAATCTCTCTTATACAGGATGTATTGAGAGACAAGAAATTTAGACCATGGGAATATATTAGAGATAGTTACAACATCCCAAATTCCCCAAAAAGGACATACACCCTCATTTCTAAAGCCCTAGGAAGACAATTCACTGGGAAAATGTTAAGATCTGTGCAGATGTTTGACCTTATGAAATGGTTAATGGTAAAAGGTTATTTGACTTCTCATGTAAACAAATATATGCATTTCTTAAGGAAGGAACAAGAATTATTAACATGATCAATATTAACTGGAATCTCAATTGGTCTAACTCTAGATGGCTCTTCTTCTCTGATTTTTTTGGCATTCTCAAATTGAACCAAAAGTTTTATGTTTTCGGTGGTTGCTTCTGTTAAAGAAGATTGTTGTCAAGGATATTTTCCTTCTTATGCTAGTCAAAAAAATATTTGTTTCTCTATTTTCTTGTGCCCTGAAACCTTTGAACACCTTTTTTTTAATGTGCTTTTGCTAATAAAATCTGGTCTAGTTTCTTTGGTTGCCCCATCTTGTGGAATTATCATAATTTTTTGTCTTGGCATGAAGTTGTGACTAGCTTTGTGGAAGATTTTGATTTGAAAATGAATATTGTTTGGTTCTAATTGACTGCTAAAATCCTTTGGGTCATTTGGAAATAGATAAATGTGGAGTTCTTCCAATCTAGGAAATGTGATCTTACTGATTTTTTGATTAAAATCACACACTTTAATATTGTCTCTCAGGTATCTGCAAGGATTGAGGTACCAGAAGAAATATTTCTCTCACCGGTGAAAGAAGGTGCAATGATCATGTACCGAAGGGACATACAGTTTTCCACCTTTGTTGATGCCCCCTAAGATGATTACCCTGGTCAAGATAGAAGCCCCAACTTTCCAATCATGCAGAACCCAAATCCAGAGGATGATAACAGGGCAGGGTTCCAAGAGACTACATACAATAGTGAATGGGAGAACAAGGAATACAAGGATGGATGGGAAAATACAGAACCTAGAATCAATACAGACGGATGGGAAAATGCAAAGCCTAGGAACAATACAGAACCTAATGATGGATGGGAAAATACAGAGCCTAGGAACTGTTGATGACAATTATTCAATTGTGTATTGTCATTGATGTTTACACAAGTATAGTGATGTTTACACAAATGTCTAATCCTATCCAAGCATAGTCAATTCATTCCAAGGACTCTTAGGCATGGAAGAGGACCAAAGTGATTTTTAGTTCTAACTGAGTTCACTCGGGCATTATAGTGTTGGTCGGGCGTTGAAGGATTTCAGTGTTGACCGAGTAAAATAGTTAGTGTCAGCCGACTAAAAGTAGTTTATATTTTATGGTTAATTGGTTATACACAGCTGACAGACATGAGTTTTCATATTTATTTGGAAGGATCTTAAGGCCAAATTGACAAGGATTATCATATAAATATAAGGTCAAGTTTGGATTGAACATGAGAGACAGTGTGTGTAAGTGATATGAATAGTGAAGGCAAAATCAGATGGGATTCTAATTGAGGATAGAACACAGAGAGTTGCAACAAAATATCCAATCAGTGAGGATCAAGTATTTAATCCAGAACAGATATCTGAATCAGCAAAGACAATTTCTTATCAAAATAGTTCAATCCATTATTACTTTCTAACAATTGTAGCAGTTATCAAAAGCTCTTAACAGAGTAGACTTAATAGTCTTTTGTAAAACCTCTCACAAGGTGACATTTCTACATTGAAGTGTTTAAAGACCTCTCACAAGGCTACTCCTTACAGGGTGATTAAATCCTTTAACAGGGTCACACCTAACAGTGTGTTATTGTAACCTTTTACAGGGTTGGCTCCTAATAGGGCTCACGTCAGAAGAGTGAAAAGTAGTGACTAGTTGAAATTGGTGGTTTTTACCATATTGGGTTTCCCTGTTAAATCTTGGTGTTATTTGTGTACATTTCATTTTCTTTATGGTTTATGTTTCTGCAATTAATTACTAAAGATAATCACAGTTAATATCTTAAGATTTTCTATGTTAACTGAGTGATAGTAGAATATATGTGTTAACCGAGCAATAGTGACTAATTTGTTTAAGACATCTAAGGGACTTAAATTTTTTTTTGTGGTAATTGGTTCACCCCTCCCCTCTTAGTTCCTCAACTCATTTCCAACAGGAACAACACAAACGGATGGGAAGATCCATAGATATCCTATTATGACACTCTTTTTTGTATACTGTAACATCATACTCTCTAAAATGCTTTTGATGTATATGGTATAGGTAGAATTTAGTGACTGCAGTAGAACTCTGACTGTTGTTGATAACTGGTTTTATTTTTATTTTCTCTCAGTTGATACTCTAATGCAATATACATTGTTTTTTTACTAAACAACCATAATATCATTTTAAACTATTGATATAATACTTTTGCAGTACGTGGTATTTATTCAAACAAGTGTTTCATGTCTTTACACAACAAATATACTCATTTTACATTAAGTGTTACATGTTAAATAGGTTATTTAAAAGAGATTATACACCTAATGATTTTATTAGATTGAATACATATTTTTTAACTCATTTCTTTGCATGTAATTTTACATTATATGGTCTACCATGACATAAAAAATAACTTAATTACACTCCAAATTTAATAAAAAATAAAAAATAAAGAGATGCTAAAGAAGACAATCAACTCAATGATTCACAACTTATGGTTTTAGGAAGTTGGGGCTTCAAGACTCAAGTTTTAAAATAAAAGAATTAGTAAGAAAAATCACTTTAGGTGGGGAATTGAACCGCTGGGCACCAAAATAGGAAAATTTAACTTTCTAGAATATTCTAAGGCGATTGATTGTACTACTTGTACAGGGTTGAAGGGGAATTTTAGGGCCCAGTTCCAACCATGTAGATTGTGGCTCTGTCTTGTAGATTATTGTAATGAAAATGCCCACGTGGCTGTAGCATGTTACTTTTCTGAGTATTGTAATGTCATTTCATTGAAAATAATGAAAAGTAAGTGCTTCTATTCTTGCCATTGTTGTGTTCTTGCAATTATCCATTTATTTCCTTTTTGTATTGTGTGTGTTTGATTGAATAAGGGGAGTACCCATCATCAAAAGGTATTTTAAACATTTGAAATAGTTTTTAAAAAGAAAATTACTATTAAAAGCAACCCTGGGTGCAAAGAACATGGGTCCCTCTACAGGTTTCAACATTTGTATCGAGAAAAAGAAATACATATTCCATCGAAATGGGATATCTATACAATAAAGGCATCTATGAAACACAAAAGGGCCTCATCGAAAACCAATGTTTCATGGATAAAAGAAAGTGAAAAGGCCAAGTTTAATTTTTCCAATACTCAAGGGGAGAAAATAATAAAATCAAAGTTCATGGGAGAGAGTTTAAAGGAAAAATGGTTTAAATCATTATTGATTTAATTCATTATTATTAGTAGAAAGTTATAAAGATAAAAACCATTAAAAGGTTTGTTATGCCGAGAGGCGTTCTTACAATGGGAGCACAAGTTGAATACCAACATGACATATTCTGAGGAATATTTCGTGTACATAAAAAAGATTGAGGAGTAGTTACATTTCTCAAAATGCCAAATGACATTGATAAAAGCCGAAAATAAAAATAAAAACCATTCATATTCTAATTTTTTTCAAAAATACAATTTAAAAAATATTTGTTGTGTTACGCATGATTTAAACATAAAAAGGAGAAATTAAAATAATTAATACCAAATGGCATAAAAATAAAATAAAAAGCCAAATTAAGATTAAAAAAAAAATGCCAAATGGCATTTCAGATTTGCTTTTTCAGATTTGTTTTCAATAGAGGAATGCAAAGAGGCACATTTGAATGCAAACAATCACAGAGGAATGCAAAGAGCCATGATTTTGAGAAGATGAAAAGACACTTTGAGATTATAAAAGAACCCTCTGCCCATTTCATTTTTTGTTTTGCAAAGAGGAGCATAAAAGAGATTTGAAGCAGGAGAGAGATTTGAAGGAGATTTCAAGAGCAACCACATTTCAAAGTAAGCCATTTATTTTTGGATTTTATTTTGTAGGTTTAGTTTTAAATATTATTTTTTTATTCACTTTTGAAATGTTTTTTTTAGATTTAAAATTAGATTGAATTTTGTATTTAGATTTAGATATATATTTAAGTGTTGTTTGTAGATATATATTGAAATGTTCTTTTTAGATTTGGATTTAAATTTTGTATTTACATTTAGATTTAAATGTAGTATTTAGTGTTAGATTTAGATTTAATATTGTATTTAGATTTAATTTACAGTCATTTCCTCTTTTTGGAGGCTTTTTTATCGTTGCATGTATTTGTGTTTTCTTCATAGAACTATATATATGACAGGAAATTTGTGCTTTATTATCAATGTATTAAATTGTTATATGAAATTCAGATTCATAGGAAAGCTTGAGATCATGTTTGTCGTGTATGCTATCATGGGCTTTTACCTTAAAAGGTGCATTCTTTCACCACCACCAGCTTGCTAACAACAACAATATTCATTTAAGTATCTTCTTATGGCTCATGCATCTCATTTTGCAGGAACCTTAAGCTTGCATGCTCTACCCATCATCTAGCGGCACCTACAAACTTTATAAATTTTATATATTGAATCCTTTGTTTTAAGATTATGAAAATTAAGGCTATGTACACTCTCTTCACATCTACTCCTTTTTGGTTAAGAAAAACATCATATCCAATTGAGGTGGGAACTGCAAAGAATGCACAGAAGATTGGTTATTTCCCATCAACAGAAAACACCGTCAAATTCAACTCTTTGTTAATTTGATACAAATTCTCAGTATAATGTACATGAAATTTATGTCATTTTAGGGAAATTCCAATTAATTTAGCTATGAATGAAAGTCATTTATATGATTCAGTAAAGAGAAGAAAGACTAGGATGAATTTAATGAATTGTAGGTATTTGGCATATGTTCATGAGTTTTTTATCGCATTCAATGAATGCAAAAAATTTTCTTCTAAGTTTTGTCAAATGATTCTAAAATTAGAATATTCAAAGTATTAATCATTACAACAAACATAAAAATTATGTAATGATAGACTTAGGCATTACCTAACATTGAAATGAGAAAACTTTTTGAAGAGTTGTTATAAAATTAGAAAGTCTAATTTTTACTAATTAATTTAAGATGAAATATTTAAATAATATCTAATGATTAATAATATATTATGTGCATAAAAAATATAATAACAATAGAAAATTCTATTTCATAAAGATTTATAATAGAAAGAGTTGTTATAAAATTAGAAAGTCTGATTTTTACTAATTAATTTAAGATGAAATATTTAAATAATATCTAATGATTAATAATATATTGTGTGCATAAAAATATAATAACAATAGAAACTTCCATTTTTTAAAGATTTATAATAGAAAGAGTTAATATAAAATTAGAAAGTCTGATTTTTACTAATAAATTTAAGATGAAATATTTAAATAATATCTAATGATTAATAATATATTATGTGCATAAAAAATATAATAATAGTAGAAAATTCCATTTTTTAAAGATTTATAATAGAAACGATTGTTATGAAATTAGGTCTAATTTCTAGTAATTAATTTAAGATGAAATATTTGAAAAAAAAGTAAATTATTCAATTATAAATAATCTTAAATTTTTAAGGTTGATTTTTTAAAAATCTATAATAGAAACTTATCTTCATAATTTTTTTTTATAAAGAAAAGTCTTTTAAAAAAGCATAATAAAATAAAAGCTTGATTTTTTAAGGATTTATAATATAAACATTTGTTTTAAAATTAGAAAGAGTAGTTATATATTTCATTTTGAGAGTACTTACCATAAATTCTATAGCTCTTAGATGAGATAAAGTAGGATTTATTTAAAATTGAAAACACGTATTATATGGCTTTTATGATTGGTGGAGAAAATATAAAAAAAATAAGCAAAAAAAGATATGTTGCACAATTTTGTGAGATAGATAAAGAATTGATTGATTCGGGGAAAATAATAGACATGTATGTGAAGGAAATAAAGTAGAATTAAATTTTAAGAAGCAAGCAAGGAAAACATACAAAAATAGAAACTAAAGAAACACATATTTCCCCATATGGTTGTAGAAAAAAAAAAGACACATCACATAAATGCATACATGAGGTGGATAGGGTTCTCAGTTATAATCTATTTTTTTAATGTAGTAGACACATTGTAATTGGCATATTAGTTCCCTCTTCGATTTATTAATTAGGGATCCACCTAAAAAATTAACATTAATTGTATACCTATGATTCCAATCATGATATAAACCCTAAAATTAATCATAACCATAAACCCTAAACCCTAATCATAAGGTCATAGCCAAACTATAGACTACCCTAACCTAATAATGACATAAACCTAAACCCTAATCTTACTAAAACCTAACAATGAGATAAACATAAACCCACAACTCTAATCTTCTCATAACTCTAACCCTAACCTTATCCCTAATCATAACCCTAACTATAACCATAATCCTTAACATAATACTACTTCTAGCTAAAAAATATAAAGCCTAATCCTACTGTGATCGTGACCCTAACCCCTAACCCTAACTCTACACCCCTTACCATGAACCTAATTGTAAACCTATCCCTAACCATTAAGATGGTACTAAGCATCACACCCTACACCATATTCCTTACTGTAAAAATCACCCTACGCCTAACCATAACTCTAAACCTACCCCTAACCTTAACTCTAACCCTAACCCAAAAGCATAATCGTACATCCTAACTGTAAAAAACACTGCAACCCTGACTATAACCCTAACCCTAACCTAAATTTTAACCTTAATCACAACCTAAATTATAACCCTAATCCTAACCCTAACCCTAAATGTAAGTCTAACTGTAGTCTAAACCCTAATCCAAACCCATAACCGTAGATTAAAATGGTTAAAATTCACCCTAACACTAACCCTGACCCTAACCTAACTCTAACCTTAAAAATAACTCTAACCCTAGCCCTAACCCTAACCCTAATTATAACCCTAATCCTAACACTAACCCTAACCCTAATGCTAACACTAAGTCTAACCCTGACCATAACACTAACTCTAACCCTAGCCTTAACTATAACCATACTCCAACCCTAACTCCAACCCTAACCCTAACCCTAACCCTAACCCTAACCCTAACTATAATTGTAACCCTAACCCTAATCCTTATAACTCTAATTGTAACTCTTACTATAACCCTAACCCTAAGCCTAATAACTCTAACTGTAACCCTAACCCTAACCTTAACTATAAAAATTATACTAACCCTAACCCTAACCTTGACCATAAAAATAGCCTTACCCTAACCCTAACCCTAATTATAAAAAGAGCCCTATCCCTAATCCTAACACTAACCCTAAACCTAACCCTAACTATAAAAACACCCTAACCCTATCCCTAACCCTAACCCTAACCCTAGCTCTAACCCTAAACGTAAGTCCAACTCTAATCCAAACCCTAATCCAAACCCATAACCGTACATTAAAATGGTTAAAATTCACCCTAACCCTAACCCAAACCCTAACCTAACCATAACCCTAACCTAACCCTTATCCTAAAAATAACTCTAACCCTAGCCCTAACCCTAACCCTAATTGTAATCCTAACACTAACCCTTACCCTAACCCCAACCCTAATGCTAGCACTAAGTTTAGCCCTAACCATAACACTAACTTTAACCCTAACCCTAACTATAATTATAACTCTAACCCTAACCCTAACACTAACTATAAATGTAACCCTAACCCTAATCCTAATAAGTCTAACTATAACTCTAACTGTAACCCTAACCCTATCCCTATCCCTAACTCTAACTATAATCCTAACTCTAACCCTAACCCTAAACCTAACCATAACCCTAACTCTAACTATAATCCTAACTCTAACCTAACCCTAAGGCTAACTATAAATATAATCCTAATCCTAACCCTAACTCTGACTGTAAACCTAACCCTAACGCCAACCCCAACCCAAACCCTAACTCTAATTATAATCCTAACTCTAACCCTAACCATAGCCTTAACCCTAACCCTAACTCTAACCCTAACCATAAGCCTAACTATAATTGTAACCCTAATCCAAACCCATAACTACACATTGCAATCATAAAAAGTCACCCTAACCCCAGCCTTAACACTAACCCTAATCCTAACTCTAACCTTACCCCTAACCCTAACCCTAATCCTAACTATAACCCTAACCCTAAACCTAACCCTAACCCTAACCCTAAGTCTAACCTTACCCCTAACCCTAACCCTAATCCTAATTATAACCCTAACACTAAACCTAACCCTAAGTCCAACTCTAACCATAAGCCTAACTGTAACCCTAATCATAACCTTAACTGTAAAAATCACCCTAACCCTAACCCTAACCCTAATTGTAAAAATAACTATCCCTAATCCTAACCCTAACCCTAATTATAACCCTAAACCTAACCCTAACTATAAAAAATACCCTAACCCTAACTCTAACCCTAAACGAAAGTCTAACTCTAATCCAAACCCAAATCCAAACCCATAACCGTACATTAAAATGGTTAAAATTTAGCCTAACCCTAGCCCTAACCCTAACCCTAACCCTAACCCTATAAATAACTCTAACCATAGCCCTAACCCTAACCCTAACTCTAATTGTAACCCTAACCCTAACCCCAACCTTAATGCTAACACTAAGTCTAACCCTAACCATAACACTAACTCTAACCCTACCCTAACAATAACTGTAACTCTAACCCTAACCCTAACCCTAACTATAATTGTAACCCTAACCCTAACTATAACAATAACCCTAACCCTAATCCTAATAAATCTAACTATAACTGTAACTGTAACCCTAACCCTAACCCTAACCCTATCTCTAACTATAACTATATTACAAAGTCTAATCCTAAGCCTAACCCTAACTCTAACTATAATCCTAACTCTAACCTAACCCCATCCCTAACTATAACTATAACCCTAATCCTAACCCTAACTCTAATTGTAACCCTAACCCTAACGCCAACCCCAACCCTAACCCTAACTCTAATTATAATCCTAACCCTAACCCTAACTCTGACCCTAACTCTAACCCTAACTGTAAGCGTAACTGTAAGCATAATCTTAATCCAAATACATAACTGTACATTACAACCGTAAAAAGTCACCCTAACCCTAACCCTAACCCTAGCCCTAACACTAACCCTAACCCTAATTGTAACCTTACCCTTAACCCTAACCCTAACCCTAACCCTAACCCTAATCCTAACTATAATCCTAACCCTAAACCTAACCTTAACTATAACGTTACCCCTAATCCTAACCCTAATCCTAACTATAACCCTAACCCTAAACCTAACCATAACCCTAACTCTAACCATAATCATTAATCATAAAATGTCTTCCATGTTGTGCAGCGACTGCTACTAGCTTATATATATATATATATATATATATATATATATATATATACGTCGAGAGTAATCTTTCTTGAGGCGCCTATTTTAATCATCCCTAATCCACACGAAAAATAGGCGCACTCGAGAAGGATTACTCTCGGCGTATTATATATATAGGTATATATAAGCTAGTATAAAAGACAAGTAAAGCATTTGGTGGCCCTTGCATTTAAACTTTGTGTGGAAAAAAATAAAAGGAGGAAATAAAATCAAAATCTTTTTCAGCTAACCAAGTGCATTACCAAAATCGAACATGTGGAAGATGTGTAAGTTTGCAAAGTTGTAATTGAGAAATACAAATTCATCTCACATTGAAGTTACGATGTTGAAACAAGAAAGGGACAAATTCAAATCCATTATTGCTGAGTTGTGACAAAATGTGCACAAAATGATATGTTGATAATGTTTCAGAGCTTTAAAGCAAACAAAATTGGTATCTCAGATAGGTATAATCTTGACAAATATAAGGAGAGTGCAAAATAAATTTGTTGAAAGAGCTTTAGAAACTTTCAAGCAAATGCAAATGCCACGTCGTTGGATATGCACACGATGAAATCGGAATTGGTGAAGTAAAACTTAACTCGTCCAAATAGTTTGGGTAGTATTTTGGGGCTGAGTATGAGCTATAAATGGTTATTTTCGTCTCCCAATAGATGTCCAGACCATATGCCTTTCCTTGGAGGCCATTTTGACAGTTTATTTAATATTTCTGGAATGCCAACAAGCTAAAAACCTGCCCATATTTGTAAGTGACAACCTGTGCAACTTATTTTTTCAGCGAAGAAAATGGTATTCTATGTGTATCTAAGAAAGGCACGTGAGCTGAAAATTGTTTTGCCAATAAATATGAATCACGTTGATATATAGAACATGAATTTGTCAATGGACGAAAAAATTTCAAAGCAAATTCATCCGGAGATAAAAATATGTATTTAAAAATAAAAACCTACAGTTCTTCTTAGCAGAGTTGTACAACAACATATGATTATCCATCAAAGGAATGTGATCTAAATATTACAATGAATACAAGATTGTCCAAATAATAAGTGTAGAACAAATTGGAGAAGGGGTTTGAAATTCTTTTAAAACAAATACAATCTGCGAGCACAAAGTTGAACTTTGATCTTTATTAGTATTGTCCCGCCAGGACAAAATGGATATTTTGGGAGAGGTTGCAATTGTAACTTGTCTCGAAGTGTTGGGTCTTGGAAGGCCAACAGACATCCTTGTCATTTCCCTCTTTATGGTGTCCTTTTAGCTGATTGCCTTTGTTGTTATATATATTGTTGTATATGCATTTTTGTAAAACATATTAGATTATTGATTAATAGAGAATTCTTCTGCTCAGTGTGGATGTAGTCAATTTGGTGAACCATGATAAATACTTGTGTTCTTGTATTCTTATTGGTGTTACTTTTTTTATTTCATTTATCCATAACTTGACAATCGGTATCAGAGCAGGTTGAGCAACTGATTGAGAATTTGGTAAAGAGTTTCCAAAGCTATGGAAGATTTGAAGGTACAAAAATTCTCAGGGAAGAATTTCAGGATATGGAAGATACAGATGCAATCATTGTTGATTAAGAAAAATCTTTCACTTGCACTTGGGGAGAAAAAAAAAATCTCGCCACAATGAGTAACGAAGATTGGGAATCTCTTGACAAATCAGCCAAGGCAACAATTTTTATCTCACTAAATGATAATGTGTTGTTCAATGTTGTAAGTGAATCAACAAAAAAGGTGGTATGAGACAAGATCACAACCACATATGCAATGGCATCCGTTGCAAATAAAGTATTCATCATGAAGAAGTTATACAAACTCTAGACGAGGGAAAGTGAAGCCATGACAAACCACCTTAACAAATTTAATATCGTGATCAGCTAAGCAAATTTGGTTGGCATGACACAAGACGATGAGAGTAAAGCTATCCTATTATTATGTTCTCTTCCAAAAAGTTGGGATGGAGTTGTAACAACCATTATCACTACAACAACAAGCTCAAAAAAGTTATCCTTTGATGAAGTTTCAATGACTCTTCTCAATGAAGACATGAGAAGAAAGAACATGGAGTCTTCAACTGGCGAAGTCTTAACGATGGTGAGTACCGAAAATAGGGGAAGAAGTCATAATAGAGGCATAAATAATCACAATAGGAGGTCCAAATCTGCAAGAAGATCGCAGTCCCGAGGTAGACAAGGTAATTACTGCTTTTGTGGCAAAGCTGGTCATATCAAGAAGGATTGTAGAAAATAGAAGAAGGCACAAGTAAGGGTGTTGGACAGCGAAGTGAACATAACTCATGATAAGGATGATGGTATTCCAATACTATCAACAAGTGAGAAAAAATTAGATTCGTGGGTAATTGATTTTGGTGCCTCCTTTCATGCCTCTTCTTGCACAGAGGCATTCACAAATTAGCAAGAAGGTAATTTTGGAAATGTATATTTGGGTGACAACAAAGCTTGTGAAATTGTTGGAAAAGGTGATGTTGTTTTGCAGCTAGTTGGAGGAGTCAAATAGTTGCTAAAAGAAGTTCAGGATGTTCCCAAATTGAAGAGAAACCTGATTTATGTAATTAAGTCAGCTATATACAAGAGATTTTCTCACCACTCTCACAGACACATGGAAAGTCAGTAAAGTTTATTTGGTTATTGCAAAAGGAGACAAAGATGGAAACCTCTATATTATAGAAACCATTGGTGAGGTGGGAGCTGCTATGATTCTTGTGGGTAGTGATGTGGCTCTTTGGCATCAAAGGTTAGGCTACATGAGCAAGAAAATACTTGAGGTTATGCTCAATTGAGAACAAATATCGGGTCTTCAATCCATAGATTTGGAGTTTTGCGAACATTGTCTTCATGGGAAACAAAGACGGGTCAATTTCTTGAAGGATGGACATGACAAGAAGACAACACCATTGGAATTAGTGCACTTGGATGTTTTTGATCCCATGGAGGTAACCTCTTTAGGAGGTGCAGTCTATTTTGTTACTTTCCTTGACAATTGTACTAGGAAAGTTTGGATTTGTATGATTTCTAGAAAATCTGAAGTGTTTTCAAAATATAAAATTTTCAAAGCACTTGTTGAAAACCAAAGCGGTCACAAAATTAAATGTTTAAAAATGGATAATGGACGTGAATTTTTCTCTTTGGAGTTTGATATTTTTTGTGCAGATAATGGCATTCGAAGGGTTAAAGTCATCCCATTCACCCCTCAAGAGAATGGGGCAGAAAAAAGACTCAATAGAACCATTCTTGCGAAAGCTTGGTGTATGTTTTTCAACGTTGTTTTAAGCATCGAATTCTAGGTGGAATCCTACAACATAAAATTATATTTGATCAACCAAAGTCCTTCATCAAGATTGGATTTTGGTATTCTGGAAGAAGAACTTATCGGAAAGAGGATTTCTTATTCACACATCAGTGTATTCAAATGTGAAACTTTTGTACATGTCCCAAAGGAAAAGAGGACAAAGTTGCATTCCAAATCATAGAAAGGCATATTTATTGGTTATGGTGAGGATCAATTTTGGTTTAGAATTTGAGATCCGGTTGCAAAAAAGGTTATCAGAATTTGAGATGTCATTTTAAATGAAAACACATTTTCATCTTTGCACATTCAAACGAATCAGTCCAAAGAATACATTCCCACTATAGTCTTGAGGAATGACAACTATTTGATCCACAATAACAATAATTTGGGGAAATCTCCACAAAATCAAGCTACATGAACTTATAATGTTGTCTCCATGCCCCCTATAATAATATTTGGGAAAAATATTGGGGTATGTGCACCAAGTTGTGTACCAAAAAGGGGGGTATAAGTGGACACATTTTTCTAAAATTGGGTAAACCTGAACTTGGAACAGGCGTTTGAGGGTCATGCACTCAAAATAAGATGTGTAAAAAATAAAAATTTTAGTACTCTAAATCTAGTTTCTAAAACACTAATTTTTTTAAAAAACCAATAAGATTAAGAGGGTCAAACCTTGCGCGCGCGAAAACATGTTTCTAATTTTTTTGGAAAAACATAACATAGTTGTTTCCGTGCGTGGTACAAAAGATATAGTTATATTCAGTATTTTTAAAATCCCTTTCATAGGATGATAGGTAAGAGTGAGATATAGAATTTGTGTATTATTTTGTAATTTTCTGATGAGTATTTTTTTTTTGTGATTTTTTGAAGTGATCGCATCCTGAAAATTTGGTACCTATTCATGCGCTAGGCATAACTTGCATCAAAATAATAAAAAAATGATTTTTTTTTTTAAAAGTGTATAGAATCAAGTGTAGAACAATAATATCTAATTTATTTTAAATTTGATTAAGTATATCAAAAGTTTATTAAAAAAGATGGTAGAAATATGTCTGTAAGGACAATCAAGACACTGGTAAAGAAAATTAAAGTTTACTATTCTATTTTTGTCCAAAAATAGAAAAATTTATATGGTTAGAAAGATAAGAAGACCTATGATATTATGGTGAAAATTATAAAGCTACCCAGCTGACAAATTGCAAACCTAATGAAGATAAAGTCGATGATTCATCTTACAAGATGAAAAAATGTCTAAAAGAACAAAAATGGAGGGAAAATAAGCCTCCAAGCCTTTGGGTCATTTTACAAAGCTCTTTCCAAGCCATAACCCAATTGGGTTTCTAAATTTCAAATAACCTGATCAGTTTATGAAAATAAAAAAGTACATTTTCAACTCGTCCATAACCCGATCGAGTTCTAGAGAATAAAATGCACAATTTTCACTTCTTCAAAACCTGATCGGGTTATGAAGAAGTAAAAATTATGCTCTCTCTCTCTCTCTCTATGCCTCCTCTCTCTCTCAATCCTCCTTTGTTCTTATTTTTTCATAACCCGGTCGGGTTCTAAGTAATTAGGAGCATTGAGCCATTATGTTCTCATAACCTGATTGGGTTCTGAGTAATTAGGAGCATTGAGCCTTTATGTTCTCATAACCTAATTGGGTTCTATGGAATTAGGGACATTTCTTGCTTCAACGGTCTTAAAACAGTCATTGCAAGTTTTTTTGAGGTCCCACAACTATTTTTCTGTTGTTTTACGCCAGGAACGAACAAGTTTTCACTTTTTTTGCATGTTTTTTCTTTACAATGATTAAAAATTGTGTTTTTAATGTTATTTTATCATTGTAAGTTCTTATTTCAAGAAAATGGTTGATTTGTTCTTATTTTTTGGATTTGATGTTCACTTGTTATTTTATGTTCATGATATTATACGTAGGGTCCATTCAATATGAACAATGGGAAAGAACAAAAGAGGAACAATTGAACAACGAGAGACAGAAAATGAAAGACAAAGGGGGCGCATGAGGAGAATACGACAAGGTACATCATCAAATGCAAGCAATGTAAGTGATGAAAATAAAAATTTTAATGTTAATGTGACAAATGCACCATTTCAATTCGATGTCAATAATGAAAAAAATGCACATAATGAAAATGAAAATCCTCAACATACACCAATTGAAATTAATCCAATAAATGCACCAAATTCATCTAATGAAAATGTAGAGCATGCAGCTGTGTTAACACCCCTAGAATAATTCGTTGAAAACCAAAGTTTCTAATTGACATTGATGAAAATATTTCGAGGCCAATGCATGATAAAATGTCAGAAAGAAATTGTAGAAGAATTGTTAAAAAGATTTGGAATAACTATTTTGAAAAATTAAATCAAAGTGGAAGATGTCAAGTAGTTGTTGAAATTATTAAGAATCTGAAATTTAGAGAGACAATGACAATTGTGGGGTTGAGAACATCTAAAAATAGTACTGAGAGAACCATTGTGATAAATCTATTGGATGCATACCAAGACATTGGTTCACAATCACGCATTAAAGATGCTAATGTTACTCGATGTGTCCTCACATCAACTATAATGGGAAAGGAAATGAAAAAATCTCGTATAGTAAGCAAAACAAGAAAGTAATTAAGGATAGGTAGATCAACATTATAGAGAGCCTTACACAGGCAAGACAAAATTCAGGATCCAAACACTAATTCTCTTTGGTCATTCTTGGGTAGACTCCCACGAGAGGACAAGGTTGTTGTTGATGCATTAATTGAAAATTTTTGGCATGAGAACACAAGGGTTTCACCCAACCAAAGAGATGTTGTTAGGAGGAGAATCGGATCTACAAATCGTATGCCACATCCAAAACACTTTTTGGATATGACACAAACACAATTTTATGAAAGATTTCTCCAAAGATTTCCACAAATTAAAATTAGTCAGATTTTTGTAAATGGAAAAACCCTTTTACGTCAAGATTAATCATGTGCGCACCACATGTTTTTGTAGGGTACATATTGAATTTTTCATGTATTATGATATATATCATCATGTTTGTTGTACTTTGCACACTAACACTATTTTGTAGGAATGTGGTCTTTAAGCACCTCCTAGTCATCAAGATACTTTATGTCAAGTGTATTATGCAATCGAGATGATGGTTGCATTTATTATAAGATGATGTATTTTAATGGATCTTGTAGTGCATGTGGTGGTATGAGAAAGTTGCGGATATGTCACCATCTAGAGAGCACAAATGAGATTGGAAATACACTAGTTTCTTTTGGAAAATACAAGATAGTAACTTATGGTCTATAAGATGGAAAAGAACTTAAGAGGTGTGAGTTAGTGAAAAATGATATATGCATAGCTGATTTTATGAGTATTTTTCAAGAGAAACTAGTTTATGAGTAAATACATCATTCACATAGAGTTAGGTGGTTGGATGAGAAATTCAAGATATGTAAGGACACTTTTCCCCTTGGTATTGTTGTCTCCATTATTGATTTTGCTGAGAATTATACACTTAAACCTCAGAATGAAGTGTAAGAATTATATTACCATTCTATACAAGTGACGATCTTTGTACATATAGCATTCTTTCATGCACATGATATCACAGACGCAGATAGAAATGTTTTAAGAGAGTATCAATTCTACATCAATGATGACTGCACACATTTATCAGATTTTGTGCAAGGTTGCTTCAAAGTTTTCTATGAGAATTTAAGGGAAAGAGGTATTGAGTACAACCAACACATAATATGGTCAGACAATTGCACCTCATAATTCAAGAATGCAAGGATGTTCTATTGGTTGATTAGGATGCACATGACAAGTGGCGTTCAACATTTTTGAAATTTCATGGAGGTGGGGCATGGAAAAGGTGAGCATGATGGTGCAGGTGCATGTGTAAAAAGAGCTCTTGCCAGAGAGGGATTGAGGTACGAAGGTGGTGCAGAGTTTAATAAATGCACAAACAATTGTGCAATGGTGCAAATCTATGGTGGGAACAGGTAATGAAGGTATGTCTATGGTTAATAGGTTTTTTTGGTTGATAAATGAGTCTAACATTGAAAACTATCTAGATTGTTGTACACTTAAAGGATCAAGTGACTTGCACTCATTTAGAAGTTCAAATGCAGCATCACTGGGTATTTATACTAGATTAATGACATTTTTTTTCTTGTCTTGTATGAATTTTGCGTGGGATTAATGTGAATCAAAAGAGTGGGTTGATGAATGGTCTTTTACACCTTTGCAATCGCTTGTTACATATCAACTTCCGAGAGCACTACAATTGAGCAGTTTGAAGCATCAGCGGATTTTGATCACATATCTGACCTAGTTGAACTAGTTAATTTCTCAATTTATTCTTCATTTTGAGACAAACTCTGTTGAACCTACTTGAACTCATTTTATTAGGTGTTTAAGTGTTTAGGGTGTTAACTTATCCCTCTATAAATTGCAAGTCATGTATATGTAGTTGTTGCAGATGAGAACAATGAGGAAGGGATTGATTACTTTTTGTGTCATTGTATTGAGGGAAAAAATAAATTGACAACTACAATCATTGATGGAGAGGGTATTGAGTACCCAATAGGATCTTTTGTTGTGATAGGGACATGGCTTGGAAGGTACGCTATCAAAATATAATGTGTTCTTTTTTGACAACTTTGAGACCTCTTTATGTTTGAAGTATCATCATTCTATTACACTTTATATGTTGAATTTTGTAATCATTTATGCTTCTATGAAATGCAGGTACCCTATCAAAAAATTCAAGAAGTGGTTGTTTCAGGACTATGAGACACATAGACATATTTTGCATTACTCGAACCTTCTGGTTGCAACAAATATTGAATTGATAAAGTATACTGGTAGACCTCGTAAGAAGAATTTATGGAAACTTCATGAATCTAAACATGAGGCAATACATGACACAATAAGGGTTAGAGCCGATCCAAAAGGTTCACTCAATTAGTTTTGGGCCATCATGAAGAATCATTCTACAAATGGTAGAATTATTTTGACAATTTTGTATATAAATTTTGCGAAACAATCTAACTTTGCTTTTTTGTAAATATAAATGACTATGAAGTGGTCTACAT
>MU213784.1:95559-130023 GCA_018584345.1 Thuja plicata
GTGATCAATACTTGTTTTAAGAAACTTAAACATGAGAAGTCCTCTAATCCTAATACTCAAAATCATAACACTCATCAAGCCTTTGCTATTCGGTATGAGATGCCTACTTCTCATTATGATGATAATACTATTTGGAATGACCCATGTGATGATGAATACTCTTGGAATAACCCTCTTTATTATGACCTTCCTAATGAAAATGATTATGATGCAGTACAATTTGATGATCCTTGCTCTTATGTTAATGATATTCTTGAACAAGAAGAGGAAATTATCTCTAAATTTCTTAATATTACTTAGCAAGATATGTTTACTGAAGATGAAATTAATGATGATAGTACTAATCCTATGTTTGTTGTGGAAGATAATGATAATAATGGTAATGCTTATACTAGATCTACTTCTCTTGATTTTACTTATTATGATGAATACATTACAGATTTGTTTTATGCAACTAAAGATTGCATTTCTAATTCTATGACTTATGATTCACAATATGATTTTACTGATGCTTATCTTGAACCTTCATATTATGATACAGATTTTTCTTATGCAACAGAAGATTGCATTTCTAATTCTATAATTGATGATTCACAATATGATTTTCCTTTCCAAAGTGTTACTGATTCAGCACTAGGAGATCCCATTGATGGGAGCTCTACTAATGGTTCTTTCCTTATTGCAGGCTCAGGTGTTGATCATGCTTCACCCCTATTTCCTATTGCAACTGAACATAAAAAATACATAAATGTGTCTCAAGAATATCAATGGTCACTTGAAGATTTGGGCCCCCCTCCACAAGCAATTACATCTTTGTATTGTCAAAGTTCTATCCACTTGACAAACATTCCTATGTACCATTCAAGCTCCACTGATCCAGTTGAAGAAATGCATGATGATCAAGCTACCAACAATCTACTGAAGACTCTTTCAAAAGAAACAACTCAAAATCATTGTAAACATTTAGGTGTCATACCTATTGATCTCATCTCCCCAAGTAAAGATTAAAGGGGGATGTTAGAATTAATCTTTCCTTGGTATCTATGTAATTAAATGATATACCAAGGTCTTGTCATATTATTTGTAATTCCTTTAATAAGGAAATTAGATATTCCTCCTTAAGAGGAATCACACATTTGGCACACACACAATGTGGATGTGGCATTCATAGGAGAAGGGAGTTACATGAAAACTCCTCCACTCATCTCTACTTAAGAGATGCCTCTTACACACTTGCAATAATAATCTTCTCCTCTCTCTCATTTTATTCTCTCAATCTCTCATTGCTCTCAATATTGTATTGAGCTTATTTTTCTCATTCTTTAGGCTTTGTGTCATATTCATATTATTCACAAAGGGTTTTTTCTTGCTTTTCCCCTTTCAAATCCTTGTGTTCTTGTCATGGTTCTTGGAGGATTTTGGTGAACTATTGGTTGATCAATTGAAGAAATCTTTCTCTCTCTCTCTCTCTCTCTCTCTCAGTATTTTGGTAAAATATTTTCCTTTGCATACTCTCTTGGATTCTTTCCTTCTTATTTTCATTATTTTCTTTAAGTTTCTAACAGTCTGCAATTTCCATTTACAGAGTTGCAGGAATAAAAATGGCTCTAACCTAAGCATCCATAGTTGAAAATTAATGAAACCTTGTGGAATGACAGGTTAGGGTCTGCACATAATGTTTTTGTTTTTATTTTTTTCTTGTAACTAAACTCTTAGGCTTGGAGTGATGTCCTAGGCTGACTGCTTGGAGTAGGTGAGTCAGGACAGGTTGAAGAATGAATTGAAACAACACACCCATGATCTTGTACGGACATCTTAGTGACATGTGTGGAATCCCTAGAGTGTTTCATTGAAGGATCAAAAGGTTTCAGGAGTTGGTATGAAGATTGAAGACCAATTGGATGCATATTTCAGTGAGTGGTCTAGAAGCCTAAAAGATAGCCTACAAACTAGGGCCTCAAAGCAATTAGGGTTGTGGGGTGTCTTGAAGATATATTTATTTGGATTCTAGAAGGGATAGGTGGTAGATTTAAGAATCATATAGTCTTCCATAGGGTTGTGTGGAATAATTTGCAGAGTTTGGTAAAAAATAGTGAAAATAGACCTAATACAATTAGGCCTATCTTTGAGTAGTGATAATAAAGAGATGGTTATAGTGGCCATAAGTGTTTGAAACACCTATAATGGACATGTAAGGTCCTTTAAACATAGGATAGATCCTGAGAGGTGTTTGGGAAGATCCTAAGAAAGGTTTTAGGGTTCTAGAGGTAAATCTAGTGAGAAAAAAAGGTAAATGGAGGACTAGTTGGATTTGATTGTGCATTGTTTCTTCATCATCTCAACTATACCTAGGAGGCAAGTTGAATTTAGGGTCTAGGAGGCCAATCTTGGTGAAGGAGACATAGGTGTTGGAAACCATTGGATTTTTTAAAGAAGTTGATTAGCAACTTGGAGAAGGCTAAATACTAGAACTCTAGACCCTCTGCATCAGACTCCTATCCATGTTTGGTGTTGCTTGGGTGCCCTACACCAAAGACCCCTATAAATTTCCAGGTGTACCCAAGGAACATTATATAGAGCATGAAATATACACCTACAAACATAAATTCACTTAAGTCATGGAGTGCATACATATAGAGCATGAAAGATACACCTAAATACAATGTAGCACATCAAGCATTAATTCGCTTAAATCATAAAATTGCTTATGTCCTAGAGAAAACTTGTAGTACATACACTATGAAGCATAGGTCCATGAATTTACTTAAGTCATTCACATAGGTCATACACATGAATTGGGTTATGAGTCATATACATGAATATACATGAAGTACACACACAAGTACATTAATTTATCGAAACACACATGCATATATGAAAGTAATGTGAAACAAGAATACACTTAAGGCATAAACATCCAACCAACAAATTCAAGGATCAAATTTTAAGTTTCATATATAAAAAATGAATAATAATAGCGTACATATCAATACATGGTGTACATGCCAAATCCATAATAGAGTTACAAAAAATGACATCAACTATGTACAGGTTGATATATACAATGTAAAAATGTCACACACACACACACACACACACACATATAAATTTGGTCATTCAATGACTACAACTAGATCTATACAATGTCTTGATATATCTATGACTGTGGTGGATCATCAAAATTGAGCTTCTTCGCAGTAGCACTTGGGTCACTAAGTCTCTGCACAAGAACAATTCAAATGCTAAGCCATATATATTATCTTAAAATAATATCAAAATAAATAAATATTGGGTTGTAATTTGCTGACAGTTGAATTATTGATTACCTCATCTCTTTCTCCTATGCTTGGGCTGAATGATAAACAAAATGGGCTCTGTCATGGGTGAGAGGGACTCCTAGAAAAATGGAGAGGTAGAGGAAGGATGGGAAGGGGTGAAGGGTCCTATAATAGGAAAATTAAATAATACAAAATACATGTTATAAACAAGAAATACTAAAAAATAAAAAATGCATGGACCAAAAAGAAAATGCATACCACAACATGAGTTGGAACTGCTGTGCTGGAGGGAGCCAAAATCATTGATGAATCAATTTGGACCTTTTCCTGTATGGTAAAATAGAAAAGATGTTATAGGACCGAGAAATACTAGATAATGTAAAAAATGTATACACTAGATAATAAAAATTTGCATACTGAAGCCTCAGCTAGATCTCTTATGCTTGGGCTGAATGATAAATGAAATGGGATCCATCATGGGTAAGAGGGACTCCTCAAAAAATGGTAGGGTAGAGGAAGGATGGGAAGTGGTGAAGGGTCCTATAATAGAAAAATATACAAAATACATGTTATAAACAAGAAATACTAAAAAATAAAAAATGCATGGACTAAAAAGAAAATGCATACCGCAGTTGGATCTCTTGTGCTAGGAAAGGGATCCCTAGGAAGTGGAGAAGGGTTCACCTCATATGAGGCAGCTATGACCAATTCCTATATGAAAAGTCATAGCAAATGACATACTAATAGAGGAACATGATTTCTAAAATATTTTGAACAAATAAGAATGCAATTGAAAGTAAATATGAAAACATGTTACCTACTCCCTCTCCTGAACATTAGCAGTGTCTGGGGCATTCATTAGTTTAGTGAAACCCAATTGATTCTACATGTATACAATAAACAAGTCAAGTGCATTCATAAATATAGACTACATTGAAATTTTTATAATACATTTCAACAAATATACTTAAATTGGACTTAATTACCTTTTTTTGTTTCAATGTCCGTGATGATTTCTTCCTCTTTCCTAATGACCTCAAGCTTGGTGGGGTAGGCTAAAAAAAACAAAATTAACATAAGAGAAATAATAAGATACCGCATGGGTTAAATTAAAATGATAAACAAGAGGTGTGCAAAATATGATACCATATAGCTCTGTAAGCCAAAGTCAATGGCAGAAAGGGTGACATCCTCAATCTCAGAAATCTGAGCCCCTGACAAGCCCTATAAAATACAAAATAAATATATAAGTGATAGTTTCCAATGAATATTATGATTCACTTGAATTCCACAAATGATTATGCTCCACAACTCTATTGTATCACAATTTTATAAAAAATTTTTACAAACCATTACTACAATATAAAAAATTTCTCTTCTTTCACACACAAGACTATTCTTTAACAAATTTGTAGTCATAGTTAGAGAAGAATGGTCCAGATTGTATTTGTGGGGGTCAGAGGTTAGGACCACTTTTGAAGTAGGTAATAGGACTATTGTAGCCTGGCAGTGAGTATGTTTTAGTATGTTTACCCTTAGCATGGAGGGATTTAGAGTGCTTTTAGGTTGAGAGTATGGTGCAGGAGCACCTCCTAGCACATGGAGTCTCATGAAGATTGCATATCCTTGATGTTCTTAGTGACCTCTTGGCCCAAAGGGACCCAAGACATCTTGTAGTTCAAGGCTTTAGAATTAGTCTATCATTGAGATCCAATTGTGAGACCTAGTTCCAAGTTTGGGCACTTATAAGCCACTTGGTACACTATGGTCATGGGATATATACTATGGTCATGGGCTTCAAATCTACATAAAATTGACTTGGCCAGATTCCCCTATGTCTTAGCCTTTGAATGCAACCGGTTTGGTGAAGAGATCTTACCTATAACTCTAGTTATCATGATTTTTGTCTCTGCAACTCTGGTTTTTGTTCATTTCTAAGAGTTTCACACTATTTTTCAAGTTTGAAGTGTTTCCACCATGGGAATTGGATAATATCTGGTGGAAATATTATTTGTAATATACTTTCTAAGATTCTTCCAGCTATTTTTGTGTTGATGTAGGGAGATGGCCATATGATCAAGCCCTAGGTGTATATCTCAATGTATGCACCAAATCTGGATATACACAGTAGTGTATAACTTCTAGAGAATCAAGCACCAAGGGCCCTAATTGTGGATTTGATGTTTTTTTTTGAATACCTAAGTGTTCCAATTGGTTTCAAAAGGAAACACTTCCATTTGCTAGCACTTGCATCAGAGTAGGTGGTATGGGCAGTGACAAAAATATTTGGGGTGCTTATGAGCCTAGGGTGTAGATGGGTTCTTGTCTATGGTGAAGATATAGACTAGTATATGGGGACTGTCCTAGTATGACAGTGAAATGATAGAGAGTAAATTTTAATGAACTAGCAAGTGAATGTGCTTTGAGAGATATGATAAGGACCTTGTGATAAGTTGAGGGGTTCTTGGGGTGTCTTAGAAGTTATATATTAGGATTCTTCAGAAGGCCATGGAGGTGTATTGAAGGATTAAGGATATTCACAATCAGTGAACAATCAGAGATTGTATTCATGATTTTGAACAAGAAATAAGAGTTTAAAAGAATGATGGTTGGATTTTATGAATGATGTTCAAGGTTGATTTAGAAGCCAATAAGTGATTGGTTGGGGTATGAGTCTATGTATGAGTTCATCATTGGTTGGATTGAGTCCAAGGATGGAGGGCGGGAGTTCAAATAAATTTGAGTCATGATGGCTAGACAAGGAAGTGAATTCCTTGAGTTGAATTACATTAGAAAAAATTCTTTGACCATAAAGAAATAGCAAACAAACATACACTAAGTAACCACCATACAAATTATTAAGATATGATATTTTGAAAGCAATGTACTATTCTATTTTATGAATATTTATAAAACATTACCTCAGGTGTTTGAGCTACCCATCTTCATCTACTAGAGTGAGCACTCCATGTTGTGCTGGTAGTTAATTAAAATAACATGTCAAAACACAAATTTAAACAAACCTGTGTTGGCTCTGTACCATACACCATTGACAACAAATAATTTGTGAGGGCCATATCCTTAGTAGTGGATGCCTGGCATCTTTTCAATAATGTACACATGAATGGGATGTTGAACCATCCACACTCGCATAACTATCTACACCATCACATATACCATTACAACTGATGCAGATATGCTCAATGGGCTGGGCTGACCCTGCAAGTGTATCTGATGATAATGGAGCTCACATGGGATGAGATGATCCTAATGGTGCATCTGATGATGATGGATCTGGTGGGTGATGGGATGATCCTAATGGTGCATCTAATGAAGATGGAGGTGGAACAGGCACTAATCCATCCTCTCCAACTAACTGAGTGCCATGCTGGATAATGACATCAGTCAATGATACAGCTGCATGAAGAGTCTGTATATCCATAGAATCCTTCACCTCTACTAGGACCACAACATGAATGAGGGGTTTTCTCATAGTACACCTCCTCTCTTGTGGTTGGGTAACCCTATGTGCCCCAGGTCTATCCTATGTAGAGCCTCTCCCTCTACCCTGGAACTCACGAAAGTCAAAGTAATTTGGCTTCTCGCCAGGGATAAACTCACAGTATAGCTTCCTCAAAAAATATAAAGGAACATCATTATTATTACAAGGTGTTTGGTCAAATACCATGTACCACCTATCCCAAAAATCTAATTTCATCCCCCTATGAGCATACCAATGTATAGGAAACCATTTTGTATTAACTTCTAAGGAATTGCTAGTATTAGGATGGGTAAAAAGGGAACATATGTCACATTTTTCTATGCCTTTTATTTTCACATCATCATATGATAAACCATAAGCATAATATGTATAACACCTATCCCTCCATGAACCCCATTTTGTCACCTCTTGAGACACTTGATTTGCACTATTGGACATTTTTTCTAATGTAGTGGCGAGAGTAAAGTGATGATGAAGATCGGAAGCCTTCAACCTATTGACTAATATATTAATTTGTTGACTATTTTGGTTAAGGTGTTGCATGAGGTCTTCTTGTATTGAATTTATATGATCTAATGACAGATGTGGAGGGTCTACGGGTGGCGGTGGTTGTGGACAAGGAGAATTTTGAGGGTGGTTTACGGGTGGTGATGGTGGTGGACAAGGAGAATTTTGAGGGTTTACGAGTGGCGATTGTGGTGGATGAGGAGAATTTTGAGGAGGGTTTACGGGTGGCGATGGTGGTGCACAAGGAGGGTCTATGGGAGGTGGTTTTTCATTTCTTTTTTCTCTTCTTGGGTTGTTTGACAAATCTAATATAAAATTAATAAAAGAAAACAAAAAATCAATATCATAACCTAATTTGATGAAAAAAATGCAAAAAAACACAACAAAGCAATAAAAAAAAACAATACATACCTTTCTTATGGGGAACCATTACTTCAAAATGTGCAAATTATCGAAGATATATTATTTTCTTCAAAGCTCGATCAGGTTCTTAAGTGTTTTTTCCCTCCTCTAGTCTGTTGCTCTGCGATTTAAGCGTTCGAAATGGCCTAACCGCGGGCTTTGCAAAATATTATATGTTTCTAATAACTTGATCAGGTTATTAGAAACATCTGAGAACCTGATCACATTATTAGAAAATATAATATGTCTAATAACCCGATCGGGTTATTAGAAACATCTCAGAACCCGATCAGATTATTAGAAACATCTCAGAACCCGATCAGGTTCTGAGAAAGGAATTTTTTTTTAATAATATTGTCTAGGCTGTTGGAAATGAGATAGGTAACTGAGAGGGGAGGGGTGAATCAGTTACTCCAAAACAAATCCTTTTCCCTTAGATATCTAAATACTTTGATATTGTTACTTGGGTTACTTAAGATATTCTTCTGTAGCTCGGGTGTTCCTCTATAACTCGGGTGTCAAAGCAATCTTTGATGAAATTATACTTAGAGATTAAGTGTAGAAACATAAGTCATAAAATAAGTAACAAGTAAACATATGACACCAATATTTAACGTGGAAACCCAATATGGGAAAAACCACCAATGTAACTGTAGACACCCAAAAATGGGCAGGCTTGTGAATTTACATTAAAAACACTAATTTTCATCTATTAATAAATGGTTTTTTAATCATTAATTAATCATCTATTTTCCTCCAAATTTATTCCCCAAATCATCTAATCAAATTCCCAAAATTAATTAAATAATTAATTTTATTTAATTAATCAATCTTAATTAATTAATTCTCATTAATTAATTAATTAAATTCAATTTCCTATAGTTTAAATTCAAATATTTAAACTTACTAATTAAATTCTTCGAATTAATTTAATTTCAATTAAATTAATTTAATTTCTTCAAATAAAGCAATTCAAAATAAAAAGAATTCAGTTATCTCACATGCTGAAAACATTAATTAAATAAATGAATTAAATATTCATTTATCTTCAAAGAGATAACTCCAATCAGATCACATCGGTTACTCCACCCATCTCTTCAGTTCACATGGGTAACTCCACCCACCTCTTCAGTTCAAAAAGTTAACTCACAATTAGCTCTTTAGTCAACCAAACTTTATCTCCTCTTTCCCAATTGAAGAGGTGGAGTTTACTGATGGCTTCTCCAGTTCCTTTTAATCTCAACCATTCATCTCCCTATCTCTAGGATTGATCTCAACCGTTCATATCATCTCCAATTCCTATATAATAAACCCTTTATAACCATTTGAAGGATCCAGTCTTTCAAGCTCTCGTGTGCCATTACTATGTCAGTTTGGTTATAGCATTCAAGTCATCTTGCGATCACACACACATTTCAAATAGAAAATTCTTGACGCTTTTCAAGTCATAGACGCTGCCCACACCAATACTGAGCATCAAACAACAGTGTTTCGGAAGGAGTAGAGAGAGACAATAGAAGCTTCAAGCACTTTGGGGTTTCCATTCATTTGTTTTCCTTTTCATTGATTGTACATTTTATTGGTTACATTTCAAGTTATTCATTTTAGTAGTTCTTGTGTACTTGAATTCTATCATTGTAAAATCGTTTCTACTAACCCCGGCTTTGGAAAGCTTAGGAACCATGAATCACGAAGAAGAGGAGGTGTACATTTTGGTGAACCCGACGTGAATCAAACAGCACAAACATTTCTTGTAGGCAGAAGACAAAGCTAATCAGCCACGGCCGTGCAATCGCAGATCAAAAAAATCATCTTTTTCTCAATATCTCTTCTATTTCGCAATCATTGTTATTCTACCGCAATCAATAAACTTGTGTCGCAATTGACTAGTTTAATATCGTAATTGATTGTAGGCTTTCACACTATTATTCTGTCATCTTCTATTTATCTATCTTCTAGTAGTGTTTCCGTAATTGATTATTGTTTGCCGCAATTGCCTGTATTGTACCGCAATTACCAGATCTGTGTCGCAATCAAACGCACCTTGCCACAATCATCAACTTTCTACCACAATTGATTAGACATTACCGCAATTGAAGACACAGTGTCGCAATCGAGCCAAAAGCCACATTTTTGTCTATTTTCTTAGTTTTTGTGCAGAGCTGACTGACAGTGAATGACAAAAAAGGTAATCAGACGCATACCAGGTGCTAAAGCATTAAGAGCTAAAAGAAGGAGAACCATCAATTATCGATCACAACAAAGTTCTATTCTTGCAATCGCAGCTAAGGATCAAAGTGAAGCATACATGAGGTACATTGATTCAATTAAGAGATTCGCAGGTAAGTATAAAGTCACCATTAATTTCAGCAATCTCAATAATCCTGGAGCTTCTAGATATTCTATTGTTTTGAATTGAAAGATTTCATTTCTAAAGATACTAAACACTCTATTTGACATGTACAAATCGAGGAGGCAAGATAACAATACAACTTAAAATTCATTCACTTGTCGATTTGGTCTTAAAAAGAACAGTGCTTGTCACACATCTCACATCTCACATTTTAGATTTGGGCTTAAAATTGACATGGGGATTAAAATTGAACAAGGCAAAGAATCTCTCGATTTGATGCATTAAAATTGAACAAGAAATCAACACCTACTTTTTGGGCTTAAAATTGAACATTTGTGCTTGTATGGTGGTGTAGCTTAGTTCACATTTCAAACTTTCAGAGCTTAATCGATTTACCTTGTGTCTTTAGTTTTGGGTGCACTTGTACAATCTGTTAGATTAGACACCTTTATACTTTTTAGAAAGGCCTGTCCAGGGAATGCGCTTCTTCCTCAGAGAACGACCTTAAACCGATAATCCTTTCGATCGATATATAAATAAGGCATGAACCAAAGTTTCATCTTATCTAGCCAAGCTCGGGCGAGGTGTGTTGATGATAGTCTGGATCGGATGAATATCCCTAAGGATCCAGCGTGGTCAACTAGGCTCTTAAGTGAGTCACACACGTACAAACCGATTGGATAGACACCACGGACCCTTACTACAACCTTGTTAATTAGAGACCAACCCGATTTACCTCTAAATAGGTACCTTATTATAGTGCAAGGGGTTGCAGAATTTCCCCCAAGATTCCCAACATATGTGTCCCACGATATTTGTGTAGTGAAAGATATCTTCACTCCATGACTACAATACCTAGAAACAACAAAAACATGGGCACCTACATTGTGGACCTTCGTGTCCTAGTAGTGGTACAATTTTTGTGTGAGCTAATGGACATTCAAGCATTGGGCCTATAACATTGTATTCTGAAGCCACTGACCTAGATTAATTTGAATGTTCATTGTTGAGACCTCGTGAAAACCTTGCAACTTGAAAAAGTTGTAGAACATACACATTGTCAGTCTTCATTCTTCAAAACACAGTGTCTGTTGTGCTTGTCCTTTGATCAGTTTTTGAAAATGAAAAACAAACATCCAAACTATCAAAACGAGTCAAACATGTTAAAGTCTAGGGTTGTCAACATCAACTATCTTGCAAATCAGAAGCATTATTCTAGAATATCAAAATTGTCAGACAGTGATACTTATCCTCTAGTCTTTTTGAGACTGTTCCCCTTTTACTACAATTGCCCACATTTTGCCACAATTGATGGAAGTCTACCGTAGTTAACTTGTTTATTTCCATAATCAACTTGTTTATTACCACAATCGGTGATAAAGTACCGCACTTGACCATTCACTTTGCCGCAATTGGTGGAGTTGTGCCGCAATAGACCAGAGATACTTTATTCTTGTTTTGACCTAAAACCCTTGAAAGAACTCTTCATTTTGTGTCCACGACCAATGTCTATCCCAGAAAAACATGAAGAACATTGTGTGAATCTCTAAACATTGAAGATAATTCCTTCTCTGAAAAGCACGATTATTGTCTAAAACATTGTTAGTTCGAAAGCTCAGACTCAAAATATCTTGATCTCATCATATCAAACATCATCATTATCTTTATCAAGTGACTTTGTCCCAGGAAAAGGTCGACAAATCTTATCTTTTACAACATCACCACTATGAGATCAAGATATATCAAAATCTATCCTTAGAATTACCCTTGTCCAAAACATAACTCAGACTACCTTAGAAAGGTTATCCTTTTTTGTTTTCTTTATATCACTTGTTTTAGTTACAAAATCTGGACCACAATATGTCTCAAACACCTCATGGAGGGCCTTACACAAGGTCAAAGGCTAGAACACAATCTGATGAGTCATATATCAACAGATTCCCTGCTTGGGAAATAGAGCAAGAGAATGATCCTTTCACAAATACTAGTTCTGCTATACTCTTTGAACAACCTCGTGGGTTGGCTTTTTCCAAAATGTCATAGAAGTGGAGATTGAAGATGTTGAGAAGGATGCTTATTCCACACAAGTAGTTGACATTGTTGTAGAGAGGAATCCTGAATGTTACTTAGCCATGCTGATAAAGAAGGGAGTCAAACGCCCCGCCGAATTCAGTGTATCAACCATATGGCCCGAAAACCCTCTCGCAGGTCAGAACACTACTCAGTCCTCTCAGATACTACTTGTTGTGTCTCAAATCTTCCCACCATTTGTAACACCCACATTGGCACAAACGATATCTAATCAAACCAATTATGCAAACCAAGCAAGCACATCTTCCACTCAAATAATGATAGACTCGCAACTAAGTGCACCCATGGTTACTAGTATGCCTCCACCTTTTGTCTTATGTCCTAGACAATCAAGCTCTCATGCTATGCCTTCCATCTCACCAAATACTAGCTATTCTGAAACTATGCCGCTACTACAGTCAATTCCTAATATTCTTGGGATCAACACCTCATGTCCACTAGGATCTGTCTTTGTCGGTATGACTTACAGTCAATGCCCACCCAAGGCTACACCTTTTCCCATTCAAAAAAAAATCTCATCTCAGCAACAACAACCCCAGAAATAGCAACCCCAGCTTTAGTTTCCACCATTCCAACCTAGCAACAACAACCCCAGCTTCAGTTGCCTCAAAACCCACCTCAGCAACAACAACCCTAGCTTCAGTTGCCTCAAATCCAACCCCAGCAACAAAAACCCCAGCTTTAGTTTCCACAATTCCAACCCCAACAAAAACAACCCCAACTTTAGTTTCCTCAAATCTAACCCCAGTAATAGCAACCCCAGTCTCAGGAGCAACAATATCAACCCTAGCAATATCAACCACAGTTTCAACAACAACAACCTTCCCAATCGCAACAGCAAACATGCTACTCATGTGCCCCCATTTCAAAATCATATGGTGGGAAATCAATAGCAAGTCCCCAGGATGAAATCCTATGTTCCTACTCAAGGGATGCAGAGGCGCAGCCTCATACCTGCTACAACACAGAGGTACATCATCACACATTAGCCTCAATGTCAAATGGACATGTTGATGCAACAAATGCAAACCCTTCAAACCCAAATGATGGATATGCAAAATCAAGGGTAAACCAAATCCTACACCACAAAGGATTTATACCCATACCCCTTTGACCATTCTCTTCACATGTCTCCATTCCCAACTCACTTCTCGGTACCAAAATTTGACAAATATAGGGGCAGTACCAACCCTATTGAACATATCTGAGAGTTTTTTGCAAGTTTTGTCAAAGTCACACATGATGAGACATATTTAATGTGACTGTTCCCACAAAGCTTGACCAGACCAGCAATGGAATGGTTCTCACATTTACCTCATGGCATTCAATCTTGGGGTGAACTAGCTAAAAATTTCATCGCTCACTTCCATCATAACATCAAGCGCAAGGTCAGTATCAAGGACCTTTGCGATATCAAACAAAAGGATGGAGATTCTTTTGTGAATTTCCTACAGAGATGGAGGAATACTGCAAACCGCATAACATATGATGTGCCTGAACAAGACCTAATAGTCATGTTCATTAACAACCTGATCCCAAACATGTCATTCATAATAGAATTGCAGTTAGCTCCAAACTTCACACAACTCATCAATCAAGGAGTTCATTGCGAGCATAACTTAGTCAAATGGGGAATCCTTCCAGATCCAACACAAACAAATACAAATAAAAATGCAACAGACAAAGTTAAGTGGTGGAACAAAAACAAGAATGTCACCAACGATGGTGTCATTGATGTGAAGACAGTAAACTACACACAACCCAAGGTGTCACTGCAAGGCACACCTATGGCCAACCAACAACCCATAGGGCCCACTTATCAAGCATACACTCAAAACCAACCCCCCCTATCCAAGCACCTGTCGTATCAAACAGTTAACAACAGACTCAACGCAAACCACGGTTTCAATTCTAGAAACAAGATTTCACACCATTAGGAGAGTTGATAGAATCAACTTTACGCAATTTGATACAATCCAACACTATCACTCTCCTAGAAATCAGGGAATTTGAACAAGATGCCAACAAACTAAGGTGGTATAATGACAAAGACTGCTGCAAGTTTCATTGGGTGAAAGGACATAAAACTTCTAACTATTACTGATTGAAACATGCTATCCAAGATCTTATTGACACGGGGGTCATCGATGTAACAAATACCCAAGCCAAAGGAACAACTAATCACACTATCTTCAATGATACATTTCATGATCACAATAAGGAAAAGGCCTCCGGGTCTGGTGGATCATCCATATAGGTCAGCTATACATATGCCAACAGTAATAACATTATCAATTATCTCGATCCTTCAGATAGCCATGTGGCTATGATCACTATCAAAGACCAAGGTAACAATTGTGTTGTAACCATGCATCATACCAGAGTTGTCTTGCAAGGAGTACCCTCCTCATCTACTACATCTGCCAATCCTAATGCAACCTCAGACCCATAGCCAAGCATAGTGGATCAACTAAAGCACACACTGGCCTAGATCTCCATGTTTGACCTATTGCACATATCTTCGCAACATAAACTAGCACTTGACCAATCTCTTCAGAATACAGCTATCCCAAGGGACATAACACCCGAGAGCTTCCAAATGATGGTTAACCATATAGCTGCTAAAAAACATGCCACATTCACAAACTGTGATGTGCTGCCGCATAAAACCCTTCATAATGATCCTTTGCACTTGCTTGCCCAGGTCCACAAAAGCGCTATCCATAGAGTCCTTGTTGATGGCGGAGCTGGGTTAAACATCTATACTCTAAATTTAATCAAGAAACTAGGCTATTCATAATCAAGCATTGATGTCACAAGGAGGATAAATATCAGAGCTTATGATGAAGAGGAGAGATCCTCTAAAGGTATTATTATTCTACCTGTCTGTATTGGTCCAATGCTCAAGAACACTCCCTTCTAGATCTTAGACCTTGATTTGAGATACAAAATGTTACTAGGGAGACCATGGATACATGAAATGCAAGCCATACCCTCAAAATACCCTAAATGCATCAAGTTCCCACACCAGGGAGAAGAAATCATCATAGAGGGAGATCCCAATCCTTTCCAATATTGTAATGCGGTCCAAATCAACACTGACAACCAAGTACCCTTAAACCAAGACACAAGCATCCCATCCTCTTCAGAAGCAACTCTTAAGGATGTCACACAGAAAGTGGGAAAAATATCGATTACTGACAAGGGTTGTGGTGAATACAAGTACGAAGAGGCTTTCACTATCATGAACATGCCTCAGAGCCCAAGAACATATGGCATGCCACAATCGGTTATAATAACAGAAGCTCCAGTGCCTATTCTATTAAGATGTCTGCCCACAACTTTTGTCAAATGGGGGGACATTGTAGAAGAGAAGCCATTTGAACAAGATATCAGTACATGGTTGTACCAAGATCCACAAGAGACATTTTGACAACCCCTACCCTTATCAAACTATGGAAATGGTTATACAATGTTACAAATATTTGGGTATGATGGCACAACTGGTCTAGGGGAAAGACAACAAGGCTTAATGGAATTGTCTCTCCTGCCAACCGAGAGAAACATAAGAGAGTTAGGCTATGGGAAACAAAGAACTAGCCCTATAATCCAAGACATCCTAGTTGATCAGGAACAAATAGTAGAGATGCACCGGGGGCATAACTCAGAACATGTCCTAATAAGAAACATACTGGCACAATTATTTCCTGATGAAGAGGGAACCTCTCAAACCTGAATGAACCTCAACATAGAAATCAATGATAACAAAGGAAGTGAGACATCTGACGAGCATTCTATCCAGACTGACTCCCATGAGTATGAGTGGAGATCCCTTCACGACTCTGAACTTTCGATCCCAGATTATTCCCCTCAGTCAGACACTATCTAAAACCTGGAAGACTTATTTGACCAACTATCCATTAATGACAACCCTTGCATAGATAAACATGTCATTCTCTAGTCTTCAAGTGATGCGTCCACATCACAGTCTAGGTTTTTTGAAACCCTATATGAAGTCCCTTTCAACCAAATAGAGTCAAACTAGCATGAGGGCCTATGTCTTGTGCACCTCAAACTAATAGAGTGGGTTTAACAAGGACCGCCTAACATATATGTTTTTGAGATGATGAGGCCATTGCAGACTTCATGGGACTTAGAGAGGGAATTCCATTAGGAGATCATAAAGCAGGTTTCTCCTTTGACCTTTATAGATTAGCGTACTTTAGGGAGAAAGCCCCTCTTTCCAGTCATAAAAAAAATCAAAAAAGAAAAAAGAATCATCAGTAAGTGAAAACCGAAAGGCGCTTACTAACACGAAAAATGATAAAAATCTAAAACAAGATGTATCTTCTAGTGAAAACCTCACTGAGGTGCTAGAAGATGGAAAGAAGGAACTCCTCCACTTGACAAAGGAGAAATCAGCATTACCAGCAGAAGAAACAAAGGAATTCAACTTGGGAGATGACAAGAACCCAAAGAACATCTACTTGGTGAACTCACTCACCCCAGAGGAGAGAGAATAGTTCATCAGTTACTTTAAGGCAAGAATGATCAATTTTGCATGGTACTACTCAAATATGCAAGGATTAGATCTAGAGCTTGTACTACACCATCTCCCGTTTCTACCCAATGCCAAACCTGTCAAGCAGAAGCTAAAAAAGATGCATCCACATGTTGCATTGCTAGTCAAGGAAGAATTGGAAAAGCTCCTGGATGCCAAGTTCATAAGACCAATACCATACATAGACTGGATATCTAACTTGGTACGAGTTACAAAGCATAGTGGTCAGATACAAATTTGCACAAACTTCAGAGATCTCAACATAGCTTGTACCAAGGATGACTTTCCTTTACCCAAAATTGATATGATAGTAGATCTAACCGCTGGACAGAAAATGCTATCACTCATGAATGGATTTTTGGGGTATAATTAGATAAGGATCGCACCAGAGGACCAACACAAGATAGCGTTCACATGTCCTTGGGGAACATATTGTTGGAATGTCATGTTGTTTGGTCTTAAAAATGTTGGAGCAATGTATCAAAGGGCCATGACAACTATCTTTCATGATCTCATCCACAAAACAATGGAAGACTATGTGGATGACATACTAGCCAAGTCAATGCTTCACAAAGATCATCTACAAGTATTGAGACCAATCTTTGACAGAATGTACAAATACAAAGTCTATTTAAACCCAAAGAAATGTGCATTCAGTGTCACAGCAGGAAAGCTACTAGGCTTCATAGTGTCACATAGAGGCATCGAAGTAGACCCAGAGAAAGTTAAAGCAATATTGGACATGCCACCACCGTCAAACCTAAGGAAACTAAGAGGGTTACCAGGAAGGCTCCAATCAATCAGGTGCTTCATAGCTCAGCTAGCAGACAAGTGCCACTCATTCCAACATCTACTGCACAAAGACATCAAATTCATATGGATAGAGAAATGTGAACAAGCATTCCAAATATTCAAGGACTACCTCCTCAAGTCTCCTATATTGGTGCCACCCATCCAAGGTAGACCATTGCTTCTATATATCTCAGCAATAGAATCAACATTAGGTGTACTCTTGACACAACATGATGACACAGGTAAAGAAAGGGTGGTCTAGTATCTAAGAAGAACATTGGTAGGATATGAGCTCAATTATACACCAATTGAAAAGTCATGCCTTGCAGTTTTATTCACTTCACAGAAGCTAAGACATTATATGTTGAGTCACCAAACAAAGTTGATAGCACATATTGATCCTTTAAAGTACCTCCTAAGCAAAGCAACACTCACCAGACAACTGGCAAAGTGGGTAATGATCTTAAGTGAGTTCTACATTGAGTACATAGATAGAAAGGCCATCAAAGGGAAAGTGATTGCAGACCAACTAGCAGAGGCACCTATTCAGGATCATCAGCCAATCATTTCTGACTTTCCCGATGAATCTATTATGACACTACAACTAGTGATTGAGGTATGGAAACTATACTTTGATGGATCATGCATGAACCATGGTGTAGGGGAAGGCATAGTGCTCATCACTCTAGATAATGATACAATTCCAAAATCTTTTAGACTCAACTTCTCCTGCACAAACAACATAGCAGAATATGAAGTACTAGTCATCAGTTTAAAGATAGAAATTCAATGGAGAATCAAGAGCCTTAAGGTCTACAGATATTTGCAATTGGTAATCATCCAAGTCAACAATGATTATATGACAAAAGATGAAAAGCTAATACCATATAGAGAACAGATGGAATGATTACGCACCAAGTTCCACTACATCTTCTTTGAGCAAGTACCACAAGCTCAGAACAAAGTTGCAGACACAATGGCTACCATAGCATCACTGATTGATATGCCAGGAAATGAAACACGATTCTAGTTTCTAGTAGAACAACTCTTGGTGCCATCACATCAAGCATCCATCATAGAATCAGCATGCATCCTTGTTGGTCATGAAACCCCGTGGTACCAAGATGTATACAACTACCTCCAAAATAGTGTCTTACCTCCCAACTTGTCTAGAAACTAGAGAAAGTCCCTCATCTGTCAAGCCTCTAGGTATACCATCCTCTCAACTACTCTATATAGATGAAGTCTAGATGGAATGCTACTATGATGTCTCACTTCCATGGAATCCCAGAGAGCTCTGTACGAGGTACATGAAGGAATTTGTGGAAGCCACAAAGGTGGAAACAACTTAGCTAAGAAGATCATTTGCATGGGGTACTATTGGCCCACAATAGAGACAGATGCACACAAACATGTACAAAGGTGTAGACAATGTTAGAGTCATGGAGACCTCATCCATGCACCAGCTCAAGAAATAAATCCTATCACATCACCATTGCCATTTTCTATGTGGGGATTTGACCTAGTGGGAAAAATTACACCTACTTTAGAAAATGGACACAAATACATCATAGCAGCAAAAAATTACTTTACTAAGTGGGTGGAATAAATTCCCCTCACTTACATAACTAGAAAGAATATATCAATGTTCATACTCAACCATATCATTTGTCGATACGGGATTCCTCAAACCATCCTGACAGATCACGGTACGCCTTTCCAAAACAAAGATGTCGAAGGGACATGTGAATAGTTCCATATCAAACAAGGGTTCTCTTCATTTTATTATCCTCAAGGGAATGGCCAAGCCAAAGCTACAAACAAGACCATTTTGAAAATCTTGAAGAAAACAGTTAACAAATCAGGGCGAGATTGGCATTTATAGCTTAGTCCCGCATTATGGGCATACAGAACTAGTGTGAGAACACCTATAGGAGCCACTCCTTTCTCCCTAGTCTATGGATCAGAGGTGGTACTACCCCTCGAAGTCAAAATCCCATCCCTAAGGATATCATTAAAGATCCTGATTACAAACGAAGACTACAGAGTAGCAAGGCTCGGTGAACTGGAGTTACTAGATGAAAGAAGACAACATGCTTTCAACTACTTACAAGGCTATCAGAATCACCTTAGAAGGAACTATCATAAGAAGGTGAGGTCATGAACATTTTAGGTAGGAGACCTCGTCCTCATGGAAAATCAAAAGAGCCAAGTAGAGTGAGTCAAAGCCAAAAATTTTGAGCCTAACTAGCTAGGACCACATGTCATTGTCAGCTCTACCAGAGTGGGGAATTCATACTGGCAACACTAGAAGGATACATCAACAAAATGAACCTCAAGAGGTTCTACCCTTGAGGTCTCTATGGTTAAGGCACCTATTTACATATCCAGAAAATACCAAAAAAAAATCAAAAAATACAAAATGTTACCTTGGTGAAAACCTGGCAATCAGGCACCTTGGTGACAACAAAAAAAATCAAAAAAGTAAAAAAGTAAAGAGAAAAAAAATCTCTCTCTCAGTGAAAACCTTGAAAAAAGGTGCTATTGTGTAGGTACCTTGGTGAAAACCTGGCAAACAAGCACCAAGTGTTCAAATCCCGCTTCACCATTAATGAACTCAAAAAGCTTGAGCACACTTCAAATGCAAGACTGACTACTCAAGCTATATCCAGAAGCACATTCCCCTCTAAGCACCAAACACTTATCCATGGTTATTACTGGTCCACCAGACTAGGGGGCGATTCTAAATGTCTTGAAAAATCACTAAAAATTGGAAAACTCATCAAAAATCCTAAAAATATGAAAAATGTTCTGAGAAAATCAATCTTCATCAAAAACAATCAAAAATTTGCAAAATCCCAAGCAATAAAGCCAACTTGGTTATCAAGAGAGAAAATGGCGATCACGCCTAGTCAATCAATGTCACAATCATGAGCTTTCTGAATTAGCATTGGGATCATCTGACACAGCTTTATCAATCTATCAAATCAATCAACAAGCAACTTGCGACCAAGACAATCTATCAATTGTCACAATCATGAGCTTTGCGAATCAGCATTGGGCCCATTTGACATAGCTGGATCAGCTGCCAAAATGATCACAATAAACCAATCATATCATATCAATCATCTTACATAGTAATGGATATGCTCAAACTAGACAGGTCAGTCTTATATGAGTCATCTATTACTGAAACCAGACACAATCAAGCAATAAAGCCAATCAAGCCTATCCAAAGAGTCGAGCCAATCAAGAGAATCCAACTGCATCAAGGAACCATCCAAAAATGTTGACTAGGTTAGTCAATCGGTCAGATGTCAGTCTATATTTCATGGTTATGTTCTTATGCTACTCCAGAATCTACTATGTGAGGAGAGTAGCTATGATAGATCATGACTTATTTTCTTTGATTACTGTCTGTTGAATGTTCACTTTGATTTCAGGGCCATGATGATTTAGGATAAATGTGGTAGGCGCTATCACTTATCTAGAAGCCGCGTAGTTCCATGATTTAAGCCTAACCCTGGGAAATAATTGGACATTCCTTCTCTTTTATTTTCTTGTTTGGTTTATAGAATCAAGAAATCGCGGCACCATTCAGATGGACTCTGAGTGCGTTGGAGTTCTATCTTGGTTTCTATGGTCTTTTATTTTATTTTTCAATCAAGAGCTCGTGATGCTATCCAGATGGACTCTAGGGGCATAGGAGTTCTATCTTGTTTGCTTTGGCTTTTCTTTATGGAATCAAGAGCTCACGATGTTATCTAGATGGACTCTGGGTGCATAGGAGTTCTATCTTGGTTTCCTTTTTTTTAGTTAATTTAGAGGACAAAGCAGTATCCAGATGGTCAATATCTGGGTGCTTTTGGATCTCTTTCTTTTCAAATAGGGAACATAGCTGAACCCAGATGGTCGATATTTGGGTGCACTAGGTTCTCTTTCTATTCAATCTCTCTCCTCCTTCCGCTTATCAAGAGGTCATGGCGGTATCCAGGTGGTATGTGATCTAGATGTATTGGACGCTCTTCAGAATTTCAGCAAACAAAAAAAAGATGCAATGATGACAAATATTGGAAACAGGGGCAGCAACTTGGGACACTCATCCTTTCTATCAATTCATATCTATCAAAAAAGAAAAACATCCTTTCTATCGTTCCATGTCTATTAGATCAATCCCAGAGAACATCTAGCCAAACTAACTTCTTTCTAATTAACACATGCCTTACTCAGATATTTTGTGCATAATAGATTGCATTCATTCCATTTAAGCGCATCAGAAAATTGAAAAAAAACATAGTAGTGGCATACATGGTAAATCATAAATCACATGCATCCATAAACATCTCATATACACATGCATTTCATTTCCACCATCCTGCATAAACATGTTAGTATCATAGGAAAAGTAAATCATCCATCTATGAGTCTGCATATTAGAAATAATTTTGCATATACATTTTCATCACTTCAAACCAAATCATGTAGAATCATACATATAGAAAGTAAAACAATTCACATCATATCAAATCACTAGCTACATCTCATATAAATCAAGATATCTGAGTACAATGAACAGTCACAAGTCTGAACAAGGGAAGGTAGTCAACATATATCAATAGATATCAGTGTGTCGAGATACAAAGGGATAAGACTCAAAGTATATCAAATAAACATCCCTACAAAATGGTACATGATACAAAAAATGAGAAGCATCAAAATTAGCATGTGCTACCCCCACCCTCGCTAGGAGGTGGATGAGGGGGTGGCATATCAGTAGCAGGTCTCTGTGATGAACCAGGAGCTCCAACACCACTACTCTATGATCTCTAAGCCCTACTGGATCTATGAGAGGCTATGTAGCTAGGAACCCTCTGATCAACAGGAATTGCACCCTCATAGTGGCGTCTCCAATACTCAATCTCTCTCTGAGCATCACGCTAGATCTATAGTAATGGTCCATAACATCTCAATGTGAAGCATCTTGTACACTATCAATAAATGAACGGACCTCAACTTGAGCCTATCACTCTCTAGCCTTAGCTACAGTAACTCTTGCCTCTAGAGCCATGGCATGGGCATCAGAAGAAGCAAGTCTTGCCTGTAAATCTTGTACCTATTGAGTAAGCTGCTCCAACTCTGAGGGATCCACCTCCATACCTCCCATGTCCACATCCATATCTCCCTCCTCCTTCCTGTCCCCCAATCCCTTATCTCCCCTCTGCCTCACCACCCAAGAGTCATCCTCACTCTCCAAACTCTCCCCAATACTGCTGTCAGTACTGCCACTACCAGTCGATGAGCTAGTCCCTGCACTCTAAGCATCCAAGGCCTCAACATCTATGTCTCCTATCTCAATATCCACATCCTCTACAACCACCCTATCCTCCACCCTTGGAGCCAAAATAACACTAGTACACTGATGTACTCTCCAAACTAACTGGGGTGCCTCCTCCTCCATTGCCTCCTTGTACTCCAAAACAACACTCAAACCAACTCTTTGAGTACTAGTACAGCCACCAATACATCCACCCCTCATTCAGACTCCACCGCCCGCACCCCCAAGACCAGGATCATCTCCCCCATCATCTCCCCTCCCCCATCGTCCATCTCTACCTCCATTCCATCCACCATCTCAGCCTGCAACCCTCCCTCTTTCATGGACACCATCCCTCCCTCCATCCCGACCACCCCTACCTCTTTGTACCTAATGGTGCCTCCTCATGAGAGTCCTAGATATAGGACTAGAGACATCTGTAATTGAAACTGGCCGGGTATGTTCCCAATGAGCATCATATTGTGGAGTAGTTCCTGTAAAATATTAAATTCCAATATTAGTACCACATCAAATGAAGGCAACGTATCATAGAGCAGATAGACTAAAGAGAAACAAGGAAACTGAACAAAAGGTGTTTAAAAAACAAAACAAACCTGCATCTACAGTAGCCGATCGACATGTCCACGCAACAGGAAGTAAACCTGCAAACTCAGTACGGGTAGCATCAAGTGACACAAGACCAACCTAGATGGTAGAGTCCCTTGACCTACGAGAAAAATATGCATACAAGTCGGACACATCCTGCCTCTCACCAAACTGTCACAACACCCTGTTGGTCTTGTGAAAGCTAATCATATGTACATGATCTGTCACATGACCATTCAGATATCTTCACTAATGGAAAAAAGGAAGATGGATGTCCTCTCCATCCCACACAGGGAAATCTCTATATGGTCTCTAAATGAAATAGGGAATCATGTCTAACTGCTGATGCCAATACAACAGATGACCCATGTGGGTCTAAATGATGGCTCCATCATAGATGAAAACATATGGCCTATCTACAGGTAGAGCACATGTACCAATAGGATGGTATATAACAATGTGCTCCCACGCCCATATCCAAAGGAGAGTAGCACCACAGCCGAGCAACTTACCATTAAGGTAAGCTGCGTATAACATGTGGAAGTGCATATGAGCTAACATGCATGGACCCCATGCATAAACAGTATGATCCATGCTGCCGACGATCAGGCCATAAGACGCCACAAATCAAACTACCTAGTATGGTGGACAACCTATCAAGGCCCAAACCAAATCGGGACCATGGAATATCATATGCACTAGATAAACCAAGCTGATCCCGGGGCAATCCAAAAAGCTCCGTCAAAGCGACAATACTAGGTCGGGTGGCATACTCCATAAGTGCACCCTAGATCAAAAGTTGGAGGATGCGGTACACATCCTCCAATGTAAAAATACACTCTCTAGTAGGTAACCGGAAAGTGCATGTCTCTGAATGCCATCGCTCTACAAGAGCCAAGATCATACCCCTGTTGGTCATGATCTCTGGCATGCAATAGATCCAATATAACCCTAAGTCCCTCAAAACTAACCTCTCATCGTCAGAGAGGTGGAACCTGTAAACAAGACCTGTCAGTCTAGACTCCCAACAGTGCAAAATCCTCTCGGTGAATTGCACATAGAAATAAAATAGAAATATATCAGTATCAGTCATACAGGGAAGTGTCAGAAACTAGCATATGCAGAAATGAGACAAGGAAATAAGGCACACAGTTACAAAAGTGATTGCGGTAATAAACCCTACATATGCGGTCCCCTTATGTGATTGTGAAACACAATAGTCATTTGTGGTAACTAAAGTTCAATTGCATCATGCAAAAAAAGCAAGTGCGACACTCTTATCAATTGTGGCACTAAGCCGGCAATTGCGACATTAAAACCACGATTGCGGCAAAACCGCAGATGATTGCGGCACCATATGCAGAAATTCAAAAACCAAATTTTTTTCAAAGCAATAAATAAAGGCATTAATGACACGAATATCAAGAAAACTCACTGGATGTCCTACGCCAGCTGGTCTCTAATACATCTGGACCCGGTTGGATATGTGAGTAACTCCAAGAAGTCCCTCTATCGCAAGAAAATAGGAGAAAAAAGCAGAGAAAACTATAAACAAACTCACCAAGATTCTGAGAGCTCCAAGAAGGCAATGTGAAAAATGAATGGCTCTCTTAGCTACTTATAGGAGTTTCCAGAAACCCTGATTTCTCTAGGAAGTCAAAATTTTCTTCTCAGTCCCCGAAAACTTCGATAGGCATTATAAGGCATTTTTCAAATCAGTCAACTACCCAGATTCATAAATTGTAGTTTCAACAAATCAACGCTCATGTCACGACTTTTTGCTCAAATTTTTTGAGGGGGCATAAATACACCTACTACGGGCAAGCTGAGGCAAGATCAAAATCAAGAATCTTTGACACACTGCGACAAGTCACATCGCATCAAAGAGGGGCAAATGTAGACACCCAAAAATGGATAGGCTTGTGACTTTACATTAAAAACACTGATTTTCATCTTTTAATTAATGGTTTTCTAATCGTTAATTAATCATTTATTTTCCTCCAAATTTATTCCCCAAATCATCTAATCAAATTCCAAAAATGATTCAAATAATTAATTTTATTTAATTAATCAACCTTAATTGATTAATTATCATTAATTAATTAATTTAATTTAATTTCCTATAGTTTTAATTCAAATATTTAAACTTACTAATTAAATTCTTCCAATTAAATTAATTTAAGTTCTTCAAATAAAGCATTTCTAAATAAAAAAGAATTCAATTATCTCACATGTTGAAAACATTAATTAAATAAATGAATTAAATATTTATTTATCTTCAAAGAGATAACTCCAATCAGATCACATGGGTTACTCCACCCATCTCTTCAGTTCACATGGGTAACTCCACCCACCTCTTCAGTTCAAAAAGGTAACTCACAATTAGCTCTTCAGTCAACCAAACTCTATCTCCTCTTTACCAATTGAAGAGGTGGAGTTTACTGATGGCTTCTCAGTTCCTTTTAATCTCAACCATTCATCTCCCTATCTCTGGGATTGATCTCAATCATTCATAACATCCCCAATTCCTATATAATAAACCCTTCATAACCATTTGAAGGATCTAGGATTTCAAGCTCTCATGCACCATTACTATGTCAGTTTGGCTCTAGCATTCAAGCCATCTTGCGATCACAGACACATTTCAAGTAGAAAATTCTCGACACTTTTCAAGTCATAGACGCTGCCCACATCAATACTGAGCATCAAACAACAGTGTTTTGGAAGGAGTAGAGAGAGACAATAGAAGCTTCAAGCACTTTGGGGTTTGCATTCATTTGTTTTCCTTTTCATTGCTTGTACATTTTATTGGTTATGTTTCAAGTTATTTGTTTTAGTAGTTCTTGTGTACTTGATTTCTATCATTGTAAAACTGTTTCTACTAACCCCACCTTTGGAAAGCTTGGGAATCACAAATCATGAAGAAGAGGAGGCATACAGTAACTAGTTACTATTTTTCACTCTTCTGAAGTGAGCCCTATTAGGAGCCAACCTTGTTAAAGGTTACAATAACACACTGTTAGGTGTGACTTATTTAAAGGATTTAATCACCCTATGAGGAGTGGCCCTGTTAGAGGTCTTTAACACTTCAATCTGGAAATGCTACCTTACGAGAGGATTTACAAAAGACTGTTAAGTCTACTCTGTTAAGAGATTTTGATCACTGCTACAATTGTTAGAAAGTAACAATGGATTGATCTATATGTGTAAGCAACTATCTTTGCTGATTCAAATCTCTGCTTGATTATAACTGGATCCTTGCTAATCAGATATTCTATTGTATCTTCGAGTGTTCTATATTCAATTAGAATCCCATCTGATTTTGCCTTCATAGAATTCCACACTTTTGTCTTTTCACTTTTGCTTCAACTACTACACATTCAATCCAAACTTGACCTTTCATAAAATACATGGTAAGCCCTGTCAAGTCAGCTTGAATAAAATCTAAATAATAAATCATAATTCAGTCGGCCTCATATAACCATTTAATTATGTAATATAAATCATTGTTAGTCGGCTACAACTGAATGCCCGACCAAGACTGAAATGCCTGAGTGAACTCGGTCAACATTGAACTTCTTCAATGCCCAAACTCAACTCATTCTGTTTACCAACTGTGCTCGGTCTGAATGTAGACATTAGTGTAAAACTATTGCATAAGTTTATATACATGTGTAACATCAATGACAATACACAATTGAATAATTGTCTTCAACAATCTCCCTCTTTGGCATTGATGGCAACACAACATGTCATAATACAAAGAATTGTGGAGCAACAAAAAATTTCAGAGAATTTCTTTAATTTCTTTAGCTTCATTCTGATTCTCCCCCTGACAATGTCCTTAGCTTCATTCTGATTCTTATGTATTATAGAAAACTCTCCCTCTTTGACAACAAATGCCAAAGACTCCAATTCCACAAGTACTATTTCTCTTTGAAGTTGTAATGTACCTAAATGTATTGATTCATCTACAATGGGCTCTGATAGATCTGCATCAACTAGAATATTTTCACTGTCTCTCAGGTTGATGCATCACTAAATTGTATTTTAGTGACCTTTAGGCAGGGGAAGTACCCCTAGCTTTCCTATAAGATACAAGAATGCATCCTTAGGTAAGGGTTTGGTGAATATGTCAGCAACTTGTTCTTTGGTGTTTACATATTCCAACCTTACTTCTCTATTTTGTACTAATTCCCTCAAGAAATGATATTTTATTTCTACGTGCTTGGTTTTGGTGTTCATCACAGGATTCTTTGAGATGTTAAAGGCAATGGTGTTGTCACAGTAGATAATAACTGGTTCTTTTATCTCTTCCTTCATTCTTGTCAACAACTGCTTGATCCATATGATGTTAGAATAGTTCACTGATGTAGTAACATATTCTTCCTCTGCTATAGATTGAGAGATACAATTATGTTTCTTGCTAGTCCAAGACACTAACCTTTTTCCAAGAAAGAAAGCCCCACCATTGGTGCTCTTCCTATCATCGACACTTCTAGCCCAATCAGCATCAGTAAATTCTTTTAAATCAAAGTTTACACCTTTGTTATACCATAAATCATAGTCTTCAGTACCTTTCAGATATCTCATAATTCTTTTGATTGCCATTAGGTGATTATCTCTAGGATTAGCTGAAAATATTGCAACAATACCAACTACCAATGCAATATCAGATCTGGTGTGCACAACATATTGCAATTTTCCAATCATGGATCTATAATTGGTCTGATCTACCTCTTTTGAATCATCATCCTTAAATAGTTTATGTCCAGTACATATGGGTGTTCCAACAGGTTTGGAATCTTCCATACCAAATTTCTTGAGTATCTCCTTGATATATTTTGATTGAGTAATGTAGATACCATCCTTCATTTGATGTACTTGTAAACCAACAAAAAATTTGATCTCACCAAACATAGACATTTCAAATTCTTTTCTCATAGCTACAAAGAATGCTTTGCATAGGTCATCATAACCAGTGAATAATATGTCATCAAAAATATCTCTGCTAACAGTATTTTTTTATGTGGTCCTTCTTTGATGTATAGGGTACTGTTATCATTGGTTCTCTGAAATCCAATGCTTATTAGATAACTATGTAGTCTTTTGTATCAGGCTCTAGGTGCTTTCTTTAGTCCATACAATGCTTTGTGTAGCTTGCAAACCATTTTTCTTCTACTGGGATCAATAAAACCTTTTGGTTGTTCATTGTAGACTTCCTCTGCTAGGATTCCATTAAAAAATGCAGACTTCACATCCATCTGATATACTTTGTATCCTTTATGTGCAGCATATGCCAGAAGAGTTCTGACTCCTTCAAGTCTTGCAACAGGAGCAAAAGTTTCTCCATAGTCAATACCCTCTTCTTGAGCATATCATTTACAAACTAGTATAGCCTTGTTTCTAGAGACTTTCCCATTTTCATCCATTTTGTTTCTAAAAACCCACTTGGTTCCAATCACATTCTTGTCCTTTGGCCTAGGTACAAGAGTCCAAGTTTTGTTCTTCTCAATCTTCTCAATCTCTTCATTCATTTCCTCTATCCAACTTTCATCATTCAATGCATCTTTAACAGTTCTAGGTTCAAATTCACTTAGTAAGCATGTACCTTTTAGTTTCTTTCTTTTCATTACACCTTCTGTCTAATCTCCAATTATTTGCTTAGGTGCATGATGCCTTTTCATGTATCTGGAAAGTACTAGAACCTTCAATCTATATTCTTGATCACTTGATCCACTAGGGCTATCATTATCAAACATTCTTTCTTGTTCCTCTATCTGATACTCAGTTCCCTCTGACTGTGACTCGGGTCCTTCTACTAGCACTTCATCTTGCACATTTTTCAACTTAGGTAGTATAGTTTGTGTCAGTGTATGTTGTCCCATCACCATTTCTTGAGTCATAGGTATAGTATCAGGTTCATGATATATAAAGTTTTTGTAGTCTTCAGGCTCTTTACTTCTCTTCTCTTCACATTTTTCTGCAAACTCATCAATCTTGACATGTACACTCTCTATGACTTTATGATTAGTAAGTTTTAGACATTTGTATGCTTTTATTTTACATGAGTAACCTAGGAATATTCCTTCATCACTTTTTGCATCTAGTTTCCCATTTGTTGCTTCCTTTAAGATGTAGCATCTACTTCCAAATACTTTGAAATAATGAACATTAGGTTTATAGCTATACCATAATTCAAAAGGTTTCTGATCACTAACTTTCTTCAATTGAACTCTGTTCAAGGTGAACACTATAGTGTTGATGGCCTCCTTCCAGTATTTGGCAGAAACATTCTTTTCAATCATTAAAGTTCTAGCACAATCCATAATGGATATGTTTCTCCTTTCTGCTATTCCATTTTGCTGTGGTGTACCAGGGGAAGATACCTATCTTTGGATTCCTCTTTTATTGTAGAATTCATTGAACTCATTAGAAATGAATTCTCCTCCTCTGTTAGATCTTAGGCATTTTAGTTTCTTTCTTGTTTCTTTTTCAACTCTTGCAAGATACCACTTGAATTTCTAAAAAGCTTCTGATTTCTCTTTGAGAAACATGACAGTCATCATTCTGAAATGATCATCGAAAAATAGAATAAAATATTTTTCTCCAGTATAGCTTGTTGTTTTGATTGGTCCACATAGATCAGTATGTACCAATTCCAAGACTTCATCAGTATTGTAATTCTTTCTCTTGAATCTAGTCTTGCTCATTTTTCCAATTTGACATTTTTTGCATATTGCTAACTCGGGTTTCTTCAAGATAGGAATACCTCTGACTCTTTTGTTCTTTCTTATGTTTACCAGATTGTCAAAATTCACATGACTCAACCTTTAATACCATAACCAGCTTTCTTCTACTTGTGCAATAAAGCATGAACCTTCAGTGAGATCAAGATAGAATAAATTACCTTTTGTTTGCCTGCTAGTTCCAACTAGGTTCCCTTTACCATCCAGGAGTTTGGCCTTACCATTCATAAATTCTACCTTGAAGCCAATTTTGTTCATATGTGCTACACTGATTAGATTTATCCTTAATCCTTCAACCCAATAAGCATTATCACATTTGATTCCTTATGTCATAAAAATGCAACCTTTTCCTTTTATTGGGCAAGGTTCATCATTCCCAAAACTGACACTTCCACCATCATAGTGTTCAAGATGTTCAAACTTTGTCTTATCACCAGTCATGTGATGAGAACAACCACTATCAATTATCAAAGTATCATTTTTATTGATGTGTGAGAAAAGTGCAGTCTTTTCATCTTCCTCATCTGACTCATCCTTAATGGCAATATAAACCATTTCTCTTCATCACTGCCAGAATCTTTTGCAATATAACAAGACTTCTTGCTGTTATCCTTATAGCTTTTGTGGTTAATGAAATCTTTCTTGCCTTTGAATTTTTTAAACTTCCTCTCATCCTTGTCTTCCTTGTTTGGACACTTTGCAACAATGTGACCAACCTCATTGCATGAGAAAAAAATCAATGGTATCTTTCCTCTGTATTTTCCTTTTGCGGCTCTTCTTGCAAGCAGTGCTTCAATGATGTCAAGATCTTCATCATCATATTCATCATCGCTGTCACTTTCAATTTGCTTTCCTTTAGAGTACCTATCCTTCTTACCAAGGTTCAATTTGGTTTTGAATGCAGACTCAAGATTGCTAGAGCCAGGAGAGTAGTTGTCAAAATTGTCTAGCTCAAAGGTTGTAAGTCTTCCCACTAATGTATCTAAAGTAATGTCTTTGTTGCACCTCATTTCTTGAATGGCTGAAACTCTAATAGCATAGATAGGGAGTAAAGTTCTGAGTACCTTGTTGACTATTATAATATCTTCAATTAGTCCACCTACTGCTCTAATGGAACTTACAATCTTCTTGATTCTTTTACTGTACTTTGTGATATCTTCTCCTTCTTTCATTTTCATTTGGTCAAATTGTCCTCTTAGACTTTATGCTTTAGCTCTCTTTAAATTTGTATCACCTACATGAATGTCCTGTAGTTTCTTCCACATATCATGAGGTATAGGGAAGTCCTTGACTTCATCAAATTTTGAATAGCTAAGTGAAGAAGCTATGTCAATCATCATTATGTTATGAAGTTTATGTTCCATCATCTATTCCACAGTCATAGTCCCTATTGGTGCAACATATTTGGTTTCTAAGAATTGTAAACCAACATCTCCAATAGTAGATAGAGGTAGCTTCATCAGTTCCTGCCATGCTAGGAAATTATCTTTGTTTAGCTTTTGGATCTCCCTCCTGTAAGACATCTCTAATATTTAGCTTAGGCCTTGAAACCTTTCGTGAAAGCACTTGAAGCTCTGATACCAATTGTTGGAAACGAGATAGGTAACTGAGAGGGGAGGGGTGAATAAGTTACTCCAAAACAAATCCTTATCCCTTAGATGTCTAAATACTTTGATACTGTTACTTGGGTTACTTAAGATATTCTTTTGTAGCTCGGGTGTTCCTTCTGTAACTTGGGTGTCAAAGCAATGTTTAATGCAATTATACTTAGAGATTAAGTGCAGAAACATAAAGCATAAAACAAGTAACAAGTACACATATGAAACCAAGATTTAACATGGAAACCCAATATGGGAAAAACCACCAATGTAAATAGTGACTATTTTTCACTCTTCTGAAGTGAGCCCTATTTGGAGCCAACCCTGTTAAAGGTTACAATAACACACTGTTAGGTGTGACCTATTTAAAGGATTTAATCACCCTGTGAGGAGTGGCCTTGTTAGAGGTCTTTAACACTTCAATCTGGAAATGCTACCTTGTGAGAGGATTTACAAAAGACTGTTAAGTCTACTTTGTTAAGATATTTTGATCACTGCCATAATTGTTAGAAAGTAACAATGGATTGACCTATATGTGTAAGCAACTATCTTTGCTGATTCAGATCTCTGCTTGATTGTAACTGGATCCTTGCTGATCAGATATTCTATTGTAGCTTTGAGTGTTTTGTATTCAATTAGAATCCCATCTGATTTTGCCTTTACAGAATTCTACACTTCTGCCTTTTCACTTTCGCTTCAACTACTACACATTCAATCCAAACTTGACCTTTCATAAATACATGGTAAGCCCTGTCAAGTCAGCTTGAATAAACTCTAAATGATAAATCATAATTCAGTCGGCCTCATATAATCATTTAAATACATAATATAAATCAATGTTAGTCAGATGCAACTGAATGCTCAACCAAGACAGAAATGCCTGAGTGAACTCGGTCAACACTGAACTTCTTCAATGCCCGAACTCAACTCATTATGTTTACCAACTGTGCTCGGTCTAAATGTAGACATTAGTGTAAAAATACTACATAACTGTATATACATGTGTAACATCAATGACAATACACAATTGAATAATTGTCTTCAACATAGGCTTGGTTACCAAGCCTAGAACAATTTTGAAATTTCAATAACCCGATCGGGTTATATGAAATTTGAATTTTTTTAGACCATGTGTCCAATTTTTTGGTCCACAACTTGGTGCACACACCCATTGATGATTCTAAAAGTTCACAACCTTCTGTATTTTCTTCACCATTGAATTTGACATCTACAGATAGACATTCTACATCCTGGGTTGACTCTAGAGAGAGGAACAATGTCTCTGTTACGCAGGATGATGAGGAGAACAACCCATCATTCGACAAAGAGGGCATTGATTCTCATTTAAATGACATTAATCCTCATTTGGATGATAGGGTCATTGGCGTAAATGATAATTTTGGTGATTTTTGACACTTGAGACATCCCACAGGCAATGATCAATCTCAACCTCATAATCCTCTATTTCGAGACAGTAGCCGCTTACATGGGTTTTTTACAAAGGGAAATATGAAGGTTTGTGCGCAAGATGCAAAGATGGGCTTTGTTCCCAATCACATGACATCAATAATGATTCAGCCTTGTTGTAACTTGGGACTCTAGAATATGGGCAGTATGGGTTACAATCACCATGTTGGTGCCCAAAAATGTTGAATTGGATTTCCTATGGACTTTCCAATCCAAAGATGGGAAACCCAATTATTTTTGGCCAACTAACAGGAATGATCAATTATGATCCTCTTCCCCTATGCTTCTGGCTCTGCAGGACCAAGGCGGATGAGCCTTCACCTGAACAAGATTTTTTATAGCAGATAACCTGTGTATGGAACTCAAACTTCCATCTCTCAAAGTATGGAAAAGTACTATTAAGATCACAAAACTGAAAACAATATATTATTCCAATATTAAATGTAATGTTGCAAGAAGTTTAAAATGATTGATTGATTCAAGATATAAACTAGATAAAGTAAATGGATATAGTAGTTCAAAACTTTAAACAATGAAACTTTATACCACAATTCAGTTAACAAGAGAGACCAATGCTTAAATCCAACAATGGGCAATAGAATTGATATCACTTCAATCCCGCGTTCAACTTCAGAGACAGCTTTGAAAACAAAACTTATCACCTTAAAGGTGTTATGAAATGCATATATAACTAAAATAGGCTTAGGTATATTTCAATTAGGTATAATTCCTCAAATGATGGACCAATTGATCAATAGGATTTAACCATGCGAAAATGAGAAAAAACCAAATGAATATACAAAATATAAACTTGAATTGGAATGTATGCAAATCAAAACTATCACTCTAAGGAATTTCTTATCGATTTATCTGGAGGACTGATTGTAAAACAATAATGAAATAATTGCATATACGAAAGAGAAAACAAACTTATCTCTGCTTGATAAAAAATCAATATATTGAATTCATGTTTTCAATGTTTGATCTGGCTATGTCCATTTCACCATTCTCCCTATCTCATTCTCTCCTTTTTCAATTTTTTGCATCCATATAAATACACAAACCAAGGGGTGTATTGGATCATCACATCTTTTCCTAACAAATACCTAATCTAAAACTGAATGTTTAAACATTATAACAATTGGATAACCAGTTATCTTTTATCAATAATAGTTATATTCAACCAATTCGGTTGCACAATATTTTCCCAGCTTTAAATTAATAGGTCTACATATATATATATA